>VYYJ01002685.1:0-20062 GCA_021029165.1 Cyphoderus albinus | reverse complement strand
ATGTAAATGGATTTCATCTTGTGGACAATTTGACTCCTGTTGAAGCTCATCATAAACATGAAGGTATAATCATAATCTGAAGTTGGCATTCTGAACTTTACGAATGACTTTTAATTATTTGTTTATTTTAATGTACTGCTGAAAATTTATTTATTTAACTAACGGCATTAGGGGAAACCCGAGACCAGTTTTTGGAAGGCTTGAACGAAGAGGAGAACGAGATTCTGAGGGACAAGCGAGATTTAGATGTGACTGTTGCTGCTAGGGAATATGTGTCACCGGAAACGACGCCCATCGGTGGTGACGACGCAGGCACGACACTACCTCCTGATGACTTCACGGATTTTGTAAGACCCACGACCCCCGACCCCTCGGCGGAGTACAGTGACATTGACACAAATAACTCTCCAGTGAATATGGAACAGTTGACAGATATTTTAATGCAAGAGGGGGTCAACATTACTGGGGATTACGTGAGAGGCCGATCGTCTTGCAGTAAGTTGACCTTTGACCTTAACTAAATTTTGTGTTTTGTTCAGAAGTAATATTACCTATTAATGTACTTATTTTTTAAGAGTGTGGAACTCCAGCGGAGCGGATTGTTGGAGGCCAGCCTGCTTCCATTAAAGAATATCCGTGGACAGTCGGATTGACCCGCGGAGGTCGACCGTATTGTGGCGGGTCACTGATTAACTCGGTTTGATCATTTTTCATATAAAATAATTTATTATTAAAGTTTATTATTTTGACATTGAGATTTTAATATTTATGTAACTGTCATTTTCAGCATTACGTAGCCACAGCCAGTCACTGCGTGGACGGTCAATCGGCTAACAGAATTTCGGTTGTGATAGGCGAGCAGGACTATGCGAGTGCTTTCGATGGAGCGAATCCAGTACGAGTTGGCGTCGCCCAGATTATCATGCATCAACACTACAATAGCAGAAATATTGACAATGATATCGCTGTAAGTTATGTATCAGTAAGACTACGTGATGAAAGTTTCATCATGAAATTGTGATATGATTACAATTAGCGACAGCAGGTATAATTATCACGTAGTAATTAATGTATGCGACCCAGTTTTTAATGATCGTTGACATTGTTGTTGAATGGTAGCTTCTGAAATTGTCTCAACCCGTGAGATTGGGCGGAACCAATATTCCAGTGTGCCTTCCAGCGTCAAACGCCAATAGCTTTACTGGAGAAAGAGCTACAGTTGCAGGTGGAAAAGTGAAATTTGGGTTGAAAATTGAAACAAAAATACTCTGAAAGATAATTTTGTATTCTAATGTGTTTTTCCAATTAATTCTAGGCTGGGGTGCAACATCTCAAGGCGGCAGTACGTCGAGCCACCTAAGGAAAGTTACAGTGCCAATTCTCTCTAATGAGGAATGCAACGGCAGCAAGTCAAGATACAGTGGAAAAATTACGAAAAATATGATGTGTGCGGGAAACTTCCAACAAGGTGGTCAAGACTCGTGTCAAGGTGATAGTGGCGGTCCCCTCATTATTGAAAACGGTAGGTTCATTAGTTTAACAATTGACATTTAAAAAATACTTCTCCATGATTGGCAAATTTTTGTGCAACCTTTTTTGTAGGAGGAAGACGAACGCTTGTAGGAATCGTGTCGTGGGGATACGGTTAGTAGTAAAAACCAACATTTCAAACACTTTTTTCTCTATCTGACAGATGGATTGAATTTACTTTTTCTTTTGTTATTTTCAGGTTGTGCACAGCCATACGCACCTGTAAGTTACTTTGAGGCTTTTATAATACAAATGCAAATTAAAGTAAAATTTCAAATAAAAAACTTTCCTTTTTAATTAGGGTGTCTATACACGTGTAGGAGTGTATCCTGAGTGGATCTTACAGCACACCAGGGTAAATGATTACATTAAGACTGTTTAATAATTTTTTTAACTATTTTATTGTAATTAATTAAACTTGATTTATAAATGTTTTGAATGATCCTTCTGAAGGGTGCTGATTGGTGTCAAGGTTAAAAATTCCGAGTGAGGTCTGTGAAAGCATGGAACGAAGCCTTGTGAATTCACACCCAATTCCTCAATTAAAAGACGACCTTAAAAGTTACGAATTAGTTAATCAGCTTTACAGTACAGTTTAATTATAATAAACAAATGTATTTATAATAAAAACGACGGAACAGCTTTAGAAATGTTAATAAAATATACTGATTTAAAAATTCTCCATTAAGTAAAATGCTTTGGTAAACATCTTTAAAGACGAAGGTAAAATGCAACCTGGGGTAATGTGAACCTTGCAAATATCTTAGATGATTTATTTTTGTTTCTTTCAAGTTGAACGAACTTGTCGCAAAAATGTATTTGCACGTCTTTCTTATTATGCAAGGTAAGGAAGATTTTACCTAAAGAACACCCGTTGATTCTTCCTTTCGTTGTCCGTTTTTCGTTCATATAAAAAAGTCTTAGCTGACTAACGAAACCAGAATGAAGTTTTTTTACTGCAAAAAATCAACATGCGCTGCCCTTGGGCGTTTATCATCCAGCCACGAATAAATGTTACATGCTACAACTTGCCTTCTAAGTTCTGGCTAGTTTATTAGCCATGAAATTTTGGTATTTTTTATTATGCAATTTAACGGTAACGGTATCTGTAGCTGAGCTTAATTTATGCGCAAGGTCTTCCGAGATTTTTTTCTTTTCATACTATTTTTATAACTTGTTTCATCAGTTAGTCTGTCGGAGGTCACGAAACTTTTTTGCCAAGAAGATTCGCCACTTTTTTTCTTGCAAAAATCCCAGTATAGCTAACTCACTCATGTCATTTGGTTTTATGCATTTTCTGCTTTTTACTTTAAAAAGGAAAATTTCCCCGAAAAAGTGGCATTTTGCATGATAATCAGTTGAATGAAGCATCATTAAATAATAATCTGCTTGTGTATGTCTGAGGAAAACCGAGGGTCAGACACGAATACAAATATTGCACCTGTAAAAATATGATGTCATTTTATTCTATTTTATATACTCGATGAACCAGGAAAAACTTTTTTCGTCCTGAAGACATAAGCATCTCCTGTAATCTTTTAGTCTTCTTCGGGATAGGATCTAAGCGGAAGATCAAGAAAAAAAAAAAAATCCCCAGGAAAAATAAAATCGTTACCGTTTAAAAGTTTATCCTGTAATTAGCATAAATAAATAGTTAATTAGGCAGTTGTGGAAGGAAATTAGTATGGTGGCTTCAGTAGGGATTGTTCTGGTGTCATCAGTTTTAATATGTGCTGCGTCACCCGTTGAAAAGGTATTGTATTGAATACATGATTAATCTAATTGACAATTTACCTTCGTTTGACTTTTAACCGATAAAATTAACTGTTTTTTTGTGAAGTTGGTGGCACCAAAAATTTCCATTCCGGAGGTTTACATTCCCGTCCACATACAGCCCTACGATGACGCAGAAGCATCTCCTATGACCTCTTCATCAGCCTTAACAACGCCTGCGTCAACTTCCACTTCATCTGAGCCATGTAACTCAACATCTCATGATCATGATAGTCATGATGGTCATACACATAGAGCCAATGACGATGTTAATGTCGAAGCTACAACGAATGTACCTTCTGATGATGATTTCCCAACACCCTTGCCATTCCTGGACGAACCCGAAGAAGTGACCAAGACATTTCCCAGTTCTTCTCCTTCCAGGGGGACAAATGTTCCTCCGAACTTTGACATTTCAAGGGTGCCGGGCATCACGGGAATGAGGGAGGGTCAAATAACCCCTACTTACGTGGGTCGCCAGGCTTGTCGTAAATTGACCACCAAATTGAATTTTATGAATATCAATATTGATTAAATTAGCTGAATGAGGGGTAATTAATTATTGTTTGCATTAAGGTTGTGGCGTCGCGGGAGACCGAAGATTCTCCAGTAATGCGAATGACACAAAAATTGTTGGAGGCGAGGTATATATAAATAGCTAATACATACATACAAACACACAAAATCACAGATAGATCTTCTGTGATTATTGCGCAATTTTAAGCGAAAACAAAAAATAAAGCGTTGAACTCTTACTAATCACAATCATAATATCAAAGTGTAATTTTGATGAAATAGCCAGCTCCAATTGAGGAATACCCGTGGACGGCAGCACTGCTCCGTCGAAACTGGCTGGGCGTTGTGAATAGCCGCCCCTACTGCGGTGGCACACTCATTAATAATCTGTACATCGTAACAGCCAGGTTACTTCTAATTACGATTCGGAAATTCACATTTAAATATCTTAATTACCTTACCATAAATTCTTATAAAATGTTTCTTAATTTGCTCTCACCTTTACAGTCATTGTGTTGATGGGTAAGTCAAAAAACGTTTTCATTAAATAATTGGCAGTAATTGTTGACTGTTAAGTGACTTATTCGCTAAATCAAATACTATATTTACTATAATTATTTAATGTGGGACAGGATGAGTGCCCGAAGCATCGTTGTAGCCCTGCACGAAGAAGACGTGACCTCACAGTCGGAGACAAACGCAGGAGTTACACGTTTCGAAGTGGAGCGAATAACCATGCACCCTAATTATAACCGGAGAACGATTGACCATGATATTGCTGTAATTAGCTAATTAAACTAAATTACTAAACTATAAAATAAACTACATCCATGTACATATTAAATATACATATATTTCATATTATGCAGCTTATCAAGCTGAAATCTCCGGTTACATTGAACACCGTTTTTATCCCGGCGTGTCTCCCTGCAAATAATGACCACACGTTCGAAAACTTTACAGCGACTGCGGCAGGTGACTAATTAATTAGTAATTGATACATAATTATTTGTTATAATGCCAGTAGGACAGTGTTGTAAGCATTAAAAGCGATTTTATTTTCGTAGGATGGGGTGCCACGAAAGAGTCAGGCTCCACATCGAACGTGCTTCGAAAGGTGGATGTACCGGTGATGTCGAATGAAGAATGTAACACGAAAACTAAATATAAAGGGAAGATAACGGATAACATGCTTTGTTCCGGATATGAGGAAGGAGGAAAAGACTCTTGTCAGGTTAGTTAGCCAGAAGAAAATATCGAACCAGAAAACAATGAAGAAAAAACCTTGGTTAAAATTTATTCTCATTTCATTGAAAAATTTACTTTTCGACGTTTTATGTATACAAAATAGGGCGACTCCGGTGGTCCACTAACAATTGAAAATGGAGAGCGTCGCACACTCATTGGTAAAAATTGATTAATCAATACATGAAAATACATTTTAATTGCACAACTGACATTAATTAAATATTTACAACCTGCTCATATAAACTCAACAGGGATTGTGTCCTGGGGTTATGGCTGTGCCAGACCGAATTCACCTGGTATTACTTTTATACTTCATAAAGTTAAATACTTTGAAATACTTCACTCGTATTTTTTTAAATGTCAGTGTGAATAAATTGAAAATCAATTTTTTAGGTGTGTACACAAGAGTGGCTCGGTATCCGGAATGGATTGTGGCAAACTCAAAAGGTATGTGAAAGTGAATTTTTTTATGAATGATCGTAATCTGTAACTGTTTAAAGTATTAAAATATTAATGCTTTAAATTCTCTTTTCATTACTAGATGCTGAGTGGTGCGTTGAGTAATAAATAAAAACCAGCCTATTTTGATACAACAATTTGTAACATTGTATTGTGTTATTTGCATAAAATGTGATTTGTTATGTTATTGTAACTTTCAACAAGTCAGTCGAATATTAAATGAAGAATAAATATTTACACTGAGCGATAATATTTTGAAAACAATTTGTTGTGCATTTTAAAGAGAACGAGATCAGTTTACTAGATATTTTAAAAAATTGGTGAGTTTAGGTTGAGGCTGAGAGAAAAATGTAGTGACATGACAAGAAAATGACAAGTTGCTACAGTCATTTAACAAGAATGACAACTTTTCTCACTTTTGAGTGAATGAGTGAAAGATGATACCCTGTTCTCTACTGACACAAGGAAATCAGGTCAGTGCGAATGTCGCCGTATGAATATGAACGAGTGTAAGTATCATAATTACATATAATGGATCTTTAAGACGAGCGTCAGTCAACAGTATTTTGTGCGTGAAATTGATTTTGACTCGACAACTTGACACGTGCTCGTGGCATTTTCATTTCCTCCCTGTCGGCAACAACAAAGTTTATTTCTGCGACGTTAAACAATTTTTCCAGTTGGACAGTGCATTTAATTCTTAGGTACACATTGTCGACGTAATCATTGCGTAATTTAGTTAGTGATCGCAGTAATTTTACCTAATTTAATCAAAAATTACTTCCGGTGCATTTTTTTACATAAGCAATTATGTCCTCGGTAAGGGGTATTGTGATACTCTGCCTTCTATTCAATATAGCTTTTGCTTTCACACAGGAAGACCAACAGGCAAGTGTCTAAATATTAGCCACATGGCTAGTTTAATTATTAAATCGTATTTCTCCACAATTACACATTAATTAATTATTTTTCTTATAAAAAGCTTCCACTCTCATCTGAAGGTGAGTTAGACGAGGATATTCTCAGGAATTACATGGACAAAGGAAATGTCCCGTTCATTCTTGGAAATGCTTCCTGTCGTAAGATCATTAAAATTGCTAACAAAGGTTTTTTCCATTGTTGGTTAACTTTAAACCACTTATGATAAACTCTATCTTGTAACGGCCCATGACTAGAATGCGGAATGCCTGCTGCCCGCACAATTGTCGGGGGTAAGCACATACACGAAATCGTTCATTGGCTAACATACTGTAGAAATTAATTGGCAATTGGCATAATTAATTAATTAATTGTCAGGTGAGGACGCAGACACACATCAATATCCTTGGGTGGCAATTCTCAATCAGGTGGAATCCGAAAGGCTGAGAATTCCATACTGTGGAGGAGCACTCATCAATAACTTATACGTGTTAACCGCAAGTATATTAAATATTACTCTAATTAAAGACATTAATTAAATATATTAATTAAATATCTTCCACGTACGTACATTTAAAAAACGTTTGACACTGTTTTCGTTCAAATATTTTCAGGTCATTGTGTCGACGGGTACAATAACTATATTAATCTGATTGTTGCTGACTTCATCATTTTCTGAGAATTTTAATTATTTTAACTAAGATTCTTTGTGTAATTGACTGGTGTTTTAATAAAATCAGAATGAATTCCTCAAAGATGGAGGTGGTCTTGCGAGAACAAAATGCACCTCCTAGAGCAGCTCGGAGAAGGAGCCAGCCCTCAAACCCAAATAAAATTCCATTGGGCAGCATTCGTGTTGGAGTTGATCGCTACATTCAACACCCGCATTACTCGCGACTTACTTTGGGTAAATGAATCTCTCATAACCAATTGAAGAAAAGCAAAAGTAAAAAGTAGTATCATTATACCTGTCTAAAATAAACCCATCCCACACGGACTAATTTCATTAATGGCGTTTATCTTTGCAGATAATGACATCGCCGTAAGACAGTTTTTAACACGATCGACTCACCATAATTCATCAATTATTGGTTCAGGACAATATTAAAATTATGCAATTGAGATTGTCATTTTAACTTTTATTATAGCTCCTTCGGCTGAAAATCCGAGTGCCAATGGTCAACTTTCCAATGGCACCAATCTGCGTTCCGGAAGAAACGGCGACATTTTCTCAAGGGGAGATTGCAACTGTGGCAGGTTCACTTTCCCCTTTTTGCAAAATAAAACATTAATTAATTTCTATTATTCCTAAATGCCAAAAAATGATTTTGAAAACATTACTTAATTTTAATTATTAAAATCACAACATTTTTTAAAAAGGTTATGGAGAAACTTTAAGGGAAGAGACAGGTCAGATGGAGGGCAATCTGCAAATGGCTGCAGTGAGAATTTTGAGTAATGAGCTGTGCAACACGATGCAGTTCCACAGAGGAAAAATTACTCCAAACATGTTGTGCGGAGGTTTGAGCCAATTATATTTAAAATTATAATTACATAAGCAGCATGACTTGTATGTTATTAAAAATCTTTAATTAAATGAGCAAAGTGTTCACTAGTATTTACATAAATAAAATAATTCTCCAGATGGAAATGGAAAAGGACCATGTGCAGGCGACACGGGCGGTCCACTTATGATTCCCGAGTCCAAATATTCATCGAGACACGTTTTAGCTGGGATTGCATCGTGGTCAACAAGTAAATTAAAATGTTCCATTTTATCAATATGATTAGCTAATTTATTTATTAATTTTAATTTCATTGTATCCATTTTATACAGCTTGTAATGACCCAACAAAGCCCGCTGTTTATACTCGTGTGTCCAGTAAGTACAACGTTTTTTATTTAATTTATTGAACCTTAAAAGTGACTTTTAATTAATATTTTGCCATTATTTCATACAGGATATCAATCCTGGATCCAGTCACATACGCAGGATGCATTATGGTGCGGAAATTAATTATTTAGTTTCAATTAACTACACTACTTTACAGTGATAAAAATAAAACAAGCCTGAAATTCTGATTTTAAATGCAATAAAAGTCATTTTAATGTAAATGTTTTTTTCTTTGATATTCTTTAACAATTCAATAAAAATACTTATTCATGGACGTCTTCGCGATCTTTGTATTTATATAATTGCAGAGGACGCGTTTGGTTTGCAACATATGACACTTAAGTTACACAAAGTCCGCTTTTAAAATATATTTGTTTCAAATATATAGACAAATCATAATGACCTCATAATACAATAACAGAAAAATTGCACATGTCCATGTACACATTACACACATAATTAACTTAAAGACAATTAATTAAATTTTACAAATTTGAGTGCGTAAAAATGGAGTACTTCAATTAGCTAAGTCTTGCTTCAAGCTTCTTAAATTGGTAGCAAACATTACATACCTGATAATGATAATTATTTTATTTTCCTTCACACTTTCCTCATTTAAAGTGTATTATTTATTTTCATTGAAGAGCGAATGAAAGAAGAGATTCAAGTTTACCCTTGTTGTTCAGCACGAATATTATTATGTACATAAGAAAAAGTGAAAAACCCAGTATTTAAAATAAAAAATAATTACTCTTTAAAATAGACCCACTCTTGAAGTAGACATGCATGACAAAGTTTGTGTTTTGCTTGTACTTCCTGACCTTGTTAAGAGCTTGATTTTTGCACATATTAAAAGAGTGAGTTCAGTGCAAAGCAGCGTACACTCCGAAATAACATGTCTTTCATTCAAATTCTTGGTTGAACTTGATCTGGTTATTTTTTATATTTAAATGTAACATTTATGTACGTGGTGTTTACAGTAATTATTTTGACTGTCAAATCAATTTCCTCTATTATTTTGCATAAGAATAAAAAAAGAGAATCTATCGTGCCTTAAAGAAAATGCAATCTTTGAGATACGATAGATTCTGCTACTTTGAATATCGCGTTAATTCCACAGCGAATATTGCAACCGGCGTCAAGCTCAAATTATTATTTTAGTCACATTTTATTAACGACATTAACGTTAACTTATTTGTCTTTAATTGTTGCCTTGCTGGTTTTTGCCAAACTGTGCCTGGTATCAACATCAATACAAGGATTTTTTTGCACATTACCATATTTGCTTTTTCGCATAGTGAAAAACACTTGCAAAAAAATATTTGCAAATCAGATAAGGTTAACCAAGCAAGTTTAGCTGGCTAGGATGTGTAGGTAGATTAACAAGGATTACTTTGTCATGTCATGTCTGTGACTGACTTGAGTATTTTTGTTGTTTTTAGCAGTTGCTTTTGGTACCTGGTTTGATTCTTTGAAAGTGAAACAAGAATAGAAAGTAAAACTTATTTTTGCAAGCAGAGGTTATTTAAACCCTCGCACATTTCCCCACTCTTATTTAGTTCACTTTGCTATTTATTAGGTTTCACTACCTTTCTCATTAAAATAAATATTGTGTTGAATTATTTTGTGGGAATTTTTAACGGGAAATTATAATATAGAAAATGAGAATGCGGTGGCTTCCGCTTGTAAGTTTTAGTGTGCTCATAGTATTTTCTACCAGCAGCAATGGATCTCCAGTGAGCCAAGAGGAGGCGACCACGGTTGAGTCAATTCAGCAGGATGAGGTGGCAGTGGAAGTGGAAACAACGGTGGTGCCAATAGAGCACAGGCAGGGATTGGCGGAAATGGTCAACGCGGACGGTTACGACGATGAGCAAAATGATCGTGAATTGGAGGCGCAGATTCAGGGATTTAAGTATCCTCTGGAACCCGAAGTCGGGGTTGGTGAGATCGGCGATGGTGCTCATCATGACGATGAGGATGAGCCTTTGGACGCCAGACTCATGGAGGAGGCGGGCATCACGCATGTGGTTAACAGGGAAGATAACTCAATGCCATATTATGCAGGAAGAGCTAAATGTCGTAAGTTGTTTGATATTATGGTACTTCAATTTTGTACGAACTATCGGGGTTTTAAAATAAAATAATTTGCTTTAATGTAACCCAGAGTGTGGGCGTCCGGGAGATCGGGATTATCCGTTGAGGATTGTGAACGGAACCGTGGTCAGAATCAATGATTATCCATGGACAGTGGCTCTGGTGAGAAGGAGGTGGATTGGAAGACCCAAAGGCGCCTACTGTGGTGGTACTTTGATCAACTCGGTAAATTAATCTTTAATTGCACAGCACATTGTTACACCAATTTACAAGCTAAATCAAATTATTGGCATAATCGAGTTCCATATCTTTGAGTTTAGAGATACGTGGTTACAGCGGCTCACTGCGTTGACGGGTATTGAAGTCATACAAAACGAAGAACCTTACATTATTCAATACATTCGATTTCGGGTGAATTTTAATGAAAAATTGAATTTTAAATAGAATGACCACTGGTGGCATTGAGGTCTGGGTTCATGAGGAAGACTTTTCTTCGAACACGGAAACCGAAGGTGGAACCCAGAAATTCGGAGTGGAGCGCATCCTCATCCATCCTTATTACAGCAGGAGGACCATTGGTAAATATCTCACCATTTCTAACTAAAGTTGTAAATATTAACGCCAATTAAAGATAACGACTCTATTCTAGAGAATGACATCGCCCTGCTCAAGTTGACTGATCCAGTTATTCTGGACAATGTAATTGTACCTGCGTGCCTTCCTGCGAACAATGACTACAGCTTCGAAGGCGTTCTTGCCACCGCTGCGGGATGGGGTGCCACTGAAGAGGGCGGACCCACCTCGAAGCAACTGCTCAAGGTGGACGTACCAATCATTTCGAATGATGACTGCAACACGAAAACTCAATACAACGGGAAAATCTTTGAGTCTATGCTGTGTGCCGGATATGTGGAGGAGGGAGGGAAGGATTCGTGCCAGGGTGACTCTGGGGGTCCACTCGTGATTCCCAATGGAGGAAGAACAACGTTGGTGGGAATTGTGTCGTGGGGTTATGGGTGTGCGAGACCGAATGCTCCTGGTGTTTACACGAGAGTTGGACGTAAGATAAGAATTATCTAGCTAATTAATTACTTAGTTTTGATTAGAGTGGATGGATAAATTAATTAGATGGGTAAATACTAGTTTGTATATTAATATGTTGTTGTGCATTAATTTGCTTCTGGATTTGTTTGCAGGTTATCCAGAATGGATCGTGAAAAACTCGAATGGAGCAGATTGGTGTGAAATCTAGTCGAATTTGTTATTAATAATTATGCTGTAATTAAGGTTATTTATTTATTTATTCGTGTAGAAATCTGTCCTTTGAATAAACTTTTCCTTGCAAAATATGAATTTTAGTATTTAAATCAAACTAAATCGCTCAAAATAACTTTTGGAAATCTACTTTAAGTTTAGCATTGTAGTACCCAAAGCAGTTTTTACGGCGCCCACAATTTGCATGTTCATCAATGTTAAATAGCATCTGGAAGATTTTTATTTGTTTTTTTTTTGCCTAATTATGTTGCTAAATTAAAACTGTTAATTTAGTTTAGTAGTAGTAAACGACGCCGCAAATAATGACAACAACAGCAATTCCGATACCAACACCAACCGCTCGGTTCATGCCTCTTGTGCCATCGTCAAACAGCTCCAGTTCTAACGCACATCTTACAAAAGTTGAAGAAATAAATTCGGCGCAGGAAAGATCCTGTTGGTGGGGAATGAACTGGAGCGGTGCGTCACCACCCAGGCCAGTCGTCTGTCTCATCTCGAGTCTGGGCGTAGGGAAAACAGATACACTACTCACTTGTGGAGTTTGAAACGGAAGTGATGAAGATCGTTCTGGTGAATCGCTTACGGTTACGGTTGCGGTTCGGGTGGCTCTTAAAACAACGGCATGAGTCTGCTGGAGTGTGATGAAGCACCTCCAAACGTCATCTACGACCCGCTTTTCCTTTTTCATTACAGCTTCCAGGGCAGTCTTTACCTCCACCACTGGAACATTTTCATTTTTCCTTTTGAATCTTGTTAGGTAGCACAAAGAAGAAAAAATGTTTGAAAAAATGTTACCCACAATTAGCATAAACCTCCGTGGTTAGGATTCTGTCTCGCATGGTCATTTCCACACTACTTAACAAAACGCCAACTTCATCGTGTATATTACTCCAAGGCAGTCCTTTCCAATGAGAGGAGGATCTGGAATTGCTAAAAACGGGTATTTCCTCATAACCGGTTCCCATTCCAGATTCTTCGATGATTCAGTGCATTTTGATTTTGGAAAATGTATTTTGTCAGACTTTACTACTTAAAATCGAATGATGATAATTTTAATCGTGGTACATGTGTCTTGCTTGCTTGGAATTTTACCTGAAGGATTATCATCGGCGTGGCTCTCCATGACCGAGTTGCTCAGCACGATGAAAGCGGAATTTCCAAGAAAGAGTGTTTGGATTGGATCGCTTAGTGAGACAGATCTAATTTTCTCCTCGGTATATACTAGACCGTTGTACCTCTCTCTCACCAGATCCACTAAACATCCTTCTGTCAAATATCCTTTCGCCTGTGAATAACAGTACATTAATAAACTAAAGGTGAGTTAAGTTAAATAAACTGAAACTGGGGCTTTGTGGGATTTTTTGACTCGAGTTTGAAGATGTAGACAAAACTTACGACATAATCCTGGAGACAGCTTCCAACAGTCAAATTCATATCCCCTTGGTTGAGTTTTGCGATAAGCTTGTTCGTTACGTTGCCTTCATTGAATAGCACCTTCCGTTTATTCGCTTCCCGAATGTTTATGATATATTTAGAATAGCAACCTACTCAAACAAACACATAATGTTACACATACACTTTCCAAAGCGATATAAATTTTGGAGGTCATTCTGAATACTTTTAGGAGTTTTCTCATTTGAATAAGTGAGGACTAAGGTGACAGTTTTCTTTGCTTGCAACTGCTGATCTAAAATCCTGGAAAAAGCATCGGAGACCCGGAGGTCCGTGATGTACTTTGTGTTGGAAACTTGAAGACTCATGTTGCACTTTTGGATGTATTTTCCGGCCTGGTCCAGTCACAAAATAAATAAATGAACAGAAATTGGTGATGTAAAACTATGTAATAATAGATATGTTAGCATTTGTACCACATGAGCGGAAAGAAATTCTCCGACTGTTGCATAAGAGGGCGGCCTAGTTCCTGGAAACGGTCCCCACTTCATCAGTGGCACCATGCTTTTCCCATTCCAGAAAACAGGCAGCTCCTTCCCTTCTTCCAGGATTATGATACATTCAGATGGCGAAGAGGAAGGCAATGTCCTTCTGGGATCCAATTTTATCGCATTTGGCCGATTTCGCAAACTTGTGGCTATGTACAAATGGTTCGACTGGAAGTACTGCTGCGGTTGCTGCTGCTCATGCTGCTTTCTTCCAGTTTTGCTGGAGACTTCCGGGGAGTAGCAGAATTGCTCCACGCAATCTTTGTACGCAGCTTTGCTGTCTTCTTCAGTCATTTTGATGCATTTGCCATTCGCTTGTTCAGTTACGTCAACTGAAAGCAATGAAATGACTACACAATAATTTTGAAGATGCGTTTTTCTCGAATTTAAAAAAATGTGTGTATGCATGAACTTCATCATCATCAACCTTATTTACTAACGTCCTACAAATCATTTCAATAATGAATCAGTATCCGTAACGACCTCTACGTATATGTTGTATTATGCAAGTGACAATTTACCAAGTTCGTCAAGTTTTTGTACTCAATCTAATGGATAATAGCATCTGGTGGAGATTTCGTCGCACTTCGGTTTTCATATGTACCTATACTAATAATAATGCGCGGATCGCACACAAAAGGCATTCGTTTTTTGTCTTTAACTTTAATTATTCCCAAACTGTGCTGCGGTGTGTTTCATGAGTGATCAATATAAATCATGATACAACAACGACACGATTAGTGTTAGTAGAGATGAGATTTTGACATTGACTTGATATGATTTAATGATTTGCGTCAGTGAACCGAAGATAAGCTTAAAGATAAGCTGGCGTTTTCAACCAGAGATTCGGTTCGGCTACGTTACCTTACTTTATCAGTACTCAGCAGGATCAGAATATGAATGTGAAAATGCTCAAATGAAAATATGATGCAAAGACAAATATTTTCGTCTCGTGTGACAATAATGTTACAAAAATGCATATTAATCATCATCGTCAATATGTGGTCTGTCATTCTACCACTGCAACCACTAACCACTAGTAATTAATTAATTATTAATTACTTTTTTGGGATTAATAAGTTGTTTGCTTGTTTATCTGTGATTGTGGTAAATTAGTTAAATGTCACTTTTTTCTTTATTTGAGAAATAGACACAACCTCATCAACTATTTCATTTTCGGTTCACCATGAAGGGGTTATCAACTTACCCCGACTGTAATTACTTTCTGCTCAGTTTAATTTTAATTGTGATATTAAATACAATAAGCATCTCCCAAGAGGTTGGAGGCGTCTCGCTGGATGAAAAAGGCTACTACGATATTACAATTGCGATAAGTGAGAAAACCGCGGAGGATGCGGATAGTACCAAGTATTTAGAATATTTAAAGGTTGCAATTCAATTAATAATAATTTCAACTATTAAATAAGTCGACATAATTAAATTAATTGGGTTTCAAAAAGAAATGCAAAATATAGTTATTTTAATTACGTATGACAGCGAGAAATTCAGGATCTCTCAGACGCCATTTTTGAGTCCACCAACGGAAACTTCTCGATACGATCTGCAGATATTCTCATTCCTTCCCATTGGCATAATTTGGAAGAACCAACGGAATTTGCTACAACGTAATGCAATATTTAAGCTTCCAAAAACCTTTAACTAATTTTGACTTTCCTCATGGATCATTTTATTTGACGGCAGGCAAAGCTTCCAAACCGCGGATATCCGAATTTCTCACGAGTACCTGGTGCCACAGGCAATCAACCCGGTTTCCTGTGCTTACCCCGGCGATAATATTCAATTGCCCTTTAACTTCTTTGAGGAGAGTGAATTTGGTTATTACGGACAAGCCGGTATTAGTGAATTAATTATTAATTAGATTAATGTTGTACACATGTATGATAAACAATTATTTCTTATATCATATTGATTTATGATGTTTAAGAACGAGCGTTGCTACAACTGTGGGCCCGTTTTCGATGGGGTGTCCACGAAGAACATGGCTTTCCTGGAGACACGCATTTTCCATATTTCTGGAAAGTCTGGAACTGGCAAAATACAACGGGAGATGAGTACTGGCGTGTGACAAATTGCAACAATTCGGCAATCATTGGGGCAATTAGGACACTGTAAGAAATTGAGGGAATTTTAGTGGAGATGAAACTGTATGGTTAAAGTGGCAGGACTTTAATTAATTTTAATTTTTTAAACTTGATTGTTAAAAAGAGATAATGACACTTGCGAGTACGATGACGGCTCAATTTATGAGCCCCCAAACGACTGTCGTTTTTTCCCGGATCCTCTGGTCAATCAATCAGCAAAAACCTCCCTGATGAGCTTCCATTATGTTAAGACGCTGAGAGACTTTTGCACAAACGCCACCCACGATTATAGAGGGCCGAACCGGCAAAATTATTTTTGTAAGTTTAAAAGTGTCTGGGACACGATCGTGGAAACGCCTGACTGGCACCATCGGAACCACTCGATAATCAGTGACAGGAAGCCTATCAAGTTTAAACTTGTGAAGCCCGCTTCAAATTCGAAACCTTTGCTCTACGTTTTGGTGGACGGAGGTTCTGATCAAGATCCCCCGGAAGCGTTTGAACAGGCTTTAACGAAACTGGGAAGAATCTGGGATTCCGAGTCAAATTGGAACATTCTCGCACAGGTTGGCGTCTTTCCATCAAGTGAAGAAACAGGAATAATCTCATTTGACCCCGTGTACCCATTTAATTTTCCCTGGATGAACGTGTCAAAATTCATTGAAAGTACAAAAGGAGCTTTTAAGTCGAGAACGGGGAAATTCAGAAATTTTGGACAGGCCATTCAAGACGTGGGGATCGACTTCCGGGCAAGAGAACATTCCTCAGGGGCGGTGATCCTGGTTTTAAAGTATGGCACCGAAAAGGGATCCGAGATGGAAGCATTTTCACCCGCACTTGAGGGCGACGTCCTTGGAACAATTTTGGACCAAAATATTCGCGTCTTTGCTGTGGAAGGAAAGGACGACCTGGGAGCCGCAGGATATCGACTGAAACACTTTGTGGAAATGACGGAAGGCATTCACGTTGGTCTAGGCGATGACGGTGGAGACGTCAGTGGTGACATTGAAAAAGTTATCGTAGCCATTGAAGATATCATGCAGAAGTGCGAGATTGCTCGGAGTCGGTTTCGTCTCGCTCACAGGTCCGTACTTGCTGGAGCTATTATTGGAGATCCGATTAAAACTCGGATAGAGATCGTGACGAAGAATGTGGCAAAGTTCCATTTTTTCTTTCACCAGCTTCGGAATGAAAAGTATGTCCCAGAAGACCCGGGAATCACATATCTTCCTAAATTCATCTCCGGACCGAATACACCCGTCTTCCAGTCATTTGACAGTTGGGGAAGAGTTCAGGCTGGATTGTTGTCATCTTATAAGGCAGAATATACCGGTTATCTTGATGAGCCCAGTGAATGGGAGTACGAAGTCTACTGTAATGACGGCAGCAGCTCCGACTTCTGCGCACCCAGTTACGGAGTTGCTTCTCTGATGGTGGTTATAACTGAGCTGGGACCGGAGGAGGTTAAGGATGACCCTGAGCATGGAGTGGAGATACATCTCTCCACTTCTGCGGGTTGGAATAACACCGTGAATTTTTACCTCGAAGAGATTATCGCACTAAAGGGGACGCCATTCTCGGTGTACGCGAAGCTGGAGAAAAATGGACATCCCGTGAATAACCCTGATATTAAGGTGAGGGCGCAGGCGATTCACTACAGGGAAAATATGGAGATCGTGCTTTACGGACTTCTGGGTGGAGAGGTGGAGCTCTTGGATGACGGAGTGGATCCCGATATGACGGCGAACGATGGAATCTTCTCGGGTCATTATATGGCTCAGATGGATGGATTTTGGGAAGTGGATGGGATTTACCAGATAAGTGCGACGGCAACTTTGAAAAAGAATGATTTAGTAGAGATGCCGTCACCGAGTGCGAGGCCATTGTCGCTCATTCCCATTGACCAGGTGTCTATTAGATGTGGCAGTGGTTATCAAGGTTGCTGGAGTGAAACTGTAAAGGATCCATTTTTCGTGCACGCAGAAATGCAGACCCGGGTGGTACTTGTTAACACGTCGGCACCCACCTACCCAGCGCAGCCGTGCTGCGCCACAAGGATAAGCGACCTCCGAATTCGAAGGGCCGTGGCGCCCGGTAGCTACGAGTTAGTATGGACAGAGCCGGTCGTACCCACACCGCATGGTCCAAGTTCCCCAAAGTTGTACGGGATCTATCACACGGAAAATTTTGACACTTTGTTGCAAGATGTTTCACAGTCATTTCCGGAGCCAGATCCGCCTAAACCGAGAGAAAATGTTCTGAAATCGGAAATTAGTAAGGTTGTGCTGATTCCCACAGACTTGGGCGTAGATATTAAAAGATACTACTTTGTGGTCGCATGGAATGATAATCAAGAAAAAAATGTGAACGTAAGCAATTACATAACCAATATAATAAGTAAACTAAACCCACAATTTATTTAATCGTAGTGACTTTCATGTAATACTTGTGCTTTTTAATTTATTGAAGCTTCACGCAGCGAAGTCAAACATCGTCTTCTTTAATAGTGCCACAGCCAATCAAGACAAGACGACAACGATCACCACAACGTCAGAGCCACCCTCCACTTCGTCAACCACGATGATGACCACGAACGAGCCGGTTACAACGAGTGTTCCATCTAGAAAGCCCACGGGTCAAACGGAGCCGTCGACTACCACCAGAGTGGCAAGGACAACAACGAGAAGAACCACAACACAAACTACGACCACTGAGAGGACGACCACAGTTCCAATTGTGTGGACCACCGAAGGGAAGAAATTGTGGTTTCAGAGGACAGAGGCGATTGCCACTTTCTCCGTGTTTGGGGTAGCCGCTGTTGTTCTTCTTGTGGGGATCTTAATTTACATGAAGACTTCTGTGTATAGCGATAAAGACGACGATACGGGCGAGTTAATTTAATAGTTTGAATAGTTTGGTTCAGTTAATTTGTAATAAAGTTGATGTGACAAGCATGCGTATGTTTGTTCGGAAAATTAAATATTTATAATAAAAATCGGATTTAATTTTTTGTACGGTTTTGTTTTCTGTACACGTTGTAAATCATAAAAGTTGGTAAAGAGGTGACGGTGAGGGTGAAAATTAATTATGCGTGTTTCATCCCACTTCCGTAAAAATAAGTGTCAGTAGGTGGTGCAAACAAATAATGCATTCATAACTATTTTAATATAGTGAAGAATCATTGTCACCGGAAGTTGTAAATAATATGCTGTTTTATGAATGACAAATTGTTACGTCTGGCTTATTACCAAGTTTCCTTCGTTAGTACTTCAATTCAATAAATAATTGGGTGTTGTGCCATATATGAATAATGCGAATTTTACTTAAATTATGCATTGTTTTGTTGGGTCTATTATGTACTTACTTCGCATCGAAATAATTAAGTAATGAATAATTAAGTAACAATAATGAATAATTTTTATATCTATTCGAACTCATCCGATCCGGTGACCACACTTTATTAGTTTTTTGTTATATTGTCTAAGGTTATTATCGCCACTCATTCATAAAAATCTATAAAGTATATAAATAGAAATTGAACGCCATTTACCATATTTCCACTCAAATGACGAATATAATAATAACTCAGGTCCTAACATGTTTAGTCCAGTATTTTTTATTAAATGGATACAAATTAAAAATAGATTGCAATATTACTATATTATATTCATAATCTCACATCCATCCGGATGCCAGGCATTTCTTTGCAATTTAATTTTTATCTCTAACACATCCCTAATCCAGATTGGCCCATGGACTTTTAATTCGCAGCCTGGAACCGAAGCTTTTGTTCCCTCTCTATGCATGGAAGAGACCATAAGTATGTAAAATCCACTTTTCCTGCAAGCATTTTATACGACAATATCATAAATGAAGCTAAAATATAAAATTTCCATCTCCTCCTACATTCAACTTGACTTTCTTTTTCATTTTTACTTCCACTAAACACGAAATCTCTGGCAGACTCTAAAGCTAGATGGCTAATCTTCATATTCACATAAATATAAAAATAATTGTATTGGTCGCTCCACGTTCTTTTGCTTATGTTTATTGTCCATGATATTACAATTTATTTTAATGTATAAAATTCTCTTGAAAAAGTATGTTATTTATAGGCTTAACAAATACGTAGCAAAACAATAACATCGCTTTTCCCGCATGTATTGTTTCAGGTATGTATGTATGTAATTTCAGGGCGCCTGTAGCATGAAGCTACAGACTGCTGTTGAATCCAAATTAGGATTATTACAGTCTACCCATACCACATTTTCGGTTCTTACATTGAGTTAAACTATGTCATGCAAGACATC
>VYYJ01002684.1:0-20082 GCA_021029165.1 Cyphoderus albinus | reverse complement strand
CCGCAGCAGATGATTTTGTGTTTATACATGATTTCATCATTCACTATTTACTGGAATGGGAACTGGGGACTCATCAGACTAAAAGTAAAAAGCGCGCCAAATTCAAATCTCCACTTTTTCCCCATTTTATCTCCTCTTGTGTTTATATTTATATTTACATTTGAGTAAGTGTAAATGGCAGTAAATGCACCTGTCGTGACATTTAAAAAAAGGCTTTCGTTGGGTTTGAGTTGAGTTCAAGATTTAATTGCAATTAAAGTTCAACTTTAATCATGGTTTAGAAAGTTTCCATTCATTACAGTATTTAGTTAACTGCCAACTGCAGTATTTAAGTACATACAACATAAGTGCAGCTGTCTGTAAATAACGAGGTCTTTGTTTATCTTTGTCATTTTGGTGGTATACTATTACCGTGCTTTATGCAAGCACGTTACTCGTTCATTAAAGCCAATTAAGCCAATTAAAGTGGGACATGGGCAGAGTGAGAGTGAGTGAACAAGTGTATCATTTAGGTAATTACTCTATTCTGTGCTTTAATATTATGATGGAGATGATGATGATACACTCGGGAATGGAGTGGAAGTGAATGAAAAATGGAATTGTGCAACCTAAAGCAACATTTAAAGCCGGACTGTATGGCTAATTTAATTAATGTGGGTGGCTATTTGATGATTGTAAGGTTTTACGTGACTTACTTTGAATCTTTGAGTAAAATATGTAGCCAGAGACTAGAGAGAGTGAGAGAGCCAGATCAGCGAAAAGAGAGTTTTTGAGTTCAGTCAGTCAGTCAGTATTCAATTAAAACATTATTAAAGCAAACATAAACATGTATTAAAATTAAGTATCAAATATTTAACGTCCTTCGCTATCGCTTTCGCTTCTCCTGAATCAACTAATCTGAAGAAATGTTAATGTTCCAAAAAAGATAAACCAAAATTAACTCTCCACATTAATTTTACATGCAGTGAAGTCTCAGTCAGCTCAAGCTCAGTTTAATGGTTAATTAAAGGTGCCAGATGCTGTGGCTGTGTTCCTTTGTTTAATTACTTTAATTTGGTTTCGTTTTACAGTACATATTTATTCAACAGGTCGGGTTAGTTAATTACAAATACATTTTAATGTACTTAATGTAATATTCAGTCAAGTCTTCGTAATTAAGTTTAAAAATCAACGTTTGAAGAAAAATGTTAATCGATCCATGTAATTCTAGTTAATCTAATATTTATTTGATCAGGTTGTCCTTTACAAATATTTAGCGATTAACATTAACTTAAACTATGTTTAATGATGACTCGTCTGATGATGTCAACTCGTCTTTTTTTTTTCTTTGCAGATGAGCCAACAACCATACCATAGCAAGGAAAAGAAAATGAATTTAATTAATGATTATCTAAATGAAGATGAGATGATGACGCTTTAAGAAAATCCTGCTGAGACTGAGACGACCGTAAATAAGTTCCAAAGTTCACGTGTGCTTGTGCATCAAGATTCCAGATTGAGATACGAAATTCCACTTCATACATCAGCTTTCAGGAGATTCGTGACTCTTTGTCTTTGTTTAATTAAATCAATATCTTCAACATTTGATTTAATTCATCGCATCTGCGACCTTTCTGCAGTTTAAAAACCAACCTGAGTTGAAGTAGCTTTCAGGAGATTCGTGACTCTTTGTCTTTGTTTAATTAAATCAATATCTTCAACATTTGATTTAATTCATCGCATCTGCGACCTTTCTGCAGTTTAAAAACCAACCTAAGTTGAAGAAATAATTCATCTTCAATTCAATTAACAAACAAGGTACTGTCATCATCATCATTCTCATTATTAATAAGAATATTTTTACCGCGGTGTTAATGTGTTAAGTTGGTTTTGTGTTTTTCACTAACTTAGAACTTAGCTGTGAGTGTGAATTAATTTAATTCTAATTTAACTCAGTATTAATTTTACTTTCTTTATGACATTTTCTAGATTTTGACTGACCAACCGGGAGGAAATTGAAATTGGACTTGGTATGGACATTTTTGAACTGAAATAGAATTTTGATTTTTGCTGTGAAATCATAAATGGCAGTAAATGTTATCCACAACAAATGACCGACTGGAATGTCCCAAAGCACTGCTAATTGGACTCGTGAAAACGGTCGAGCTGCTCGTTGATGTTGGTGCGTTGAAACACTCAATTTTCCACCTAGACAGTAGCGTTAATCACCTTCATGCCCGAGTAAAAGCGATTCTGAAGCATGGGGCTAAAGTAAAGCACCACACTGTAAGTTCGTTGTTCGTTTAAAAAAAAATTAAAATTAACTAACCAAATAATTTAATGACTTAATTGAAAACTTAATTAAATTGCTAAAATTGCTTTTGGTTTTTGTTAAAGATATTTTCTCAACCGTCTTTCGCCGCCTTTGACTTGTGGCTGGAACAGTCGTAAGTTTTTGTTTGTAAAGAAAAATAATAATTAAATTATTTTAAAAACTGTCATTTTTAAAATTATTGTTTAATTATATTTAACGTTAACAGATTAATTGACTTCAGCCTGGTGACCATCCTCCATTCAAAACGGGATGACCTCGACGCTTTCTACTATGACTGGGCTTTTCTCCGGAACCCAGATTTATTCCAAGCAGTCACTGACGTGCTTCAGGTCCTGTCCACACGAGATGTTGGTCCAATGCTCAAGATTATGACAATGGAGGTATAGTAATTAATTAAAATTATTAAAAAATGAAGTTAACGAACTTAAAAAATAATAATTGATATAACAAACAGATTAGATGAGTCATGAGATAATAAAAAGCTTCTTAATTAGGCAATTAATAATTATCTCTAATTATATTTTAATTACACTCCTTTTTAGGCAAGCCTGAGCGTTGAAACTGAAAGGAATTTTAACTACGATTTACAAAAGCAACGACAAATCGAAACCGGCACTGGGACAAAGGCAATGCCTGCATCGGGCGATCCTCTGCTGACGTCGTTATCTCTGCTCGAAAATTCTTCAGCGTCATCAACAGCGACGGGAAACTCAAGCGGAATTTCTTCCTCGTCATCGCCAACATCAACCTTAGCTATCAGTATTCCACACTGTTCGAGAGGCAGGGCCTTTGATGAAGATTCTCGAACTTTTGCAATTCCAAATTTTTCTCGGAGGGAGGCTGTGATAGAGGAGTCGGAATGTGAATGTGATCAAGATTTACAATCAATCAAATCGAATGTTCCATCGTTTTCGTACAGTTATCAGTCGCCAGTGTCGTCTCCGCCTGTGGATCGTGTCTCTAACTCGGAATCTCTCACTCTTCCAAATTCATCCCCGTCGCTTCTGGTCAAGAAAACGAAGTCTCCATCGCCGTTAATAACAACACCATCATCGTCGGAAGAAACTGAGTCTGGACTGGGACATGGAAGTGGGAGATTCTTGACCCCGGGACTTGTGCTAATGGGACAGAGGTCGAGTTCGGATGAAAAACTGGGAAAAAAGTGGAAAGGTCAGGGAGGAGGTGCGACGTGGAACGAGTCATTTTTGGAGTCAGGCGGTTTAGTCCTTCCCCCAGCCATAGGTCACTTTCCTCGCCCCCAAAAAGGTCAAACGCTGACCTCTTTTTTGTCTAGTTTGTCAGACAATTTGCCAGATCTGGATAGGGAGAATGCGCATTTCAACGTGTCGGAAGCGCTGATCTCGGCGTTTGAGAGGATCAAAATCCAAAAGTTCCAGGAGCGGCGGTTTTCAGCCTCAATGTCGGATCGAGAGCGGTTTGGAAATGAAAGTGGAAGTGGAGCAAGTCAGCACAAGGAAGACGTTTTTGGAACGGTTAGGAAAGAAAATGACCCCAATGTCAAAGGTCATGAACATGAAGACCTCGACACCAAACCTTCAAGAAGTAGGCAGCAACGGCATCATCATCATCAAGGGAAAAAGTTGAGCCAGAGTACAAATTTTACGGAGACGGAGGAATCCGAACTGGAGTATTGGCGCCAGCAGCCTCGCAGGCCTCCGCCTTATCTGAGGAAAAAACCTCGAGGTCAAAGTCAAGGTCATGGTGAAGCACCAACACCGCACACTTCGTCATCCTTGACTTCCTCCGAGGAAGATTTTCTGTCGTCGTCCTACTCAGCTGAGAACGTGGCTCTGTCCCTCCTGCGAAACTCAAACGTCTCTGACAGGCAGCTGCCACCGGCGTCAGAACTTCAGTGGCTGGTGAGCGAGGTGGATGCGCCGCAGGCTTTGCTGCCACTGCCAAAAATTCGCAGTTCGCAAAATTCCGAGGACAGCGAGATGAGCGATTGTTATGGAAGTGCGAATTCGGAATCCTCGTCGTTTTCCTGCGTCGGCAAAATCGACAATCACATCAGACTCAGGGGGTCCATGGACTGGGCACCACCGAGACCACAGATTATTTTTACAGTCCATCCACCTCCGAGTATGAATATCCTTCTGAAGACGCAAAGGTGCCGGTGCGCGGGGTGTGGCACCAAAGTTGATATCAAGTACGCGTCCACTTTCCGCTATTGCCATTATTTGGGCCGCTATTTTTGCACGGGGTGTCACACCGGGAAAAGGGCGAGATTGCCGCAGATGATTATTCACCAATGGGATTTCAGTCCGTACGTTAATTAATTTTTATATTTATTGCATTTGTACAAAAATTCTAATTTGACTTAATTAATTCTTTTTTTTACTTCTCAGGCATCCGGTATCCAACTTTAGTGCGACGCTGCTCGAGAAACTTCAGAGCGACCCGGTGTACAACATTCTCGCGATAAATCAGAACATTTACAAAAATCCACTTTCCGCTATTGCCATTATTTGGGCCGCTATTTTTGCACGGGGTGTCACACCGGGAAAAGGGCGAGATTGCCGCAGATGATTATTCACCAATGGGATTTCAGTCCGTACGTTATTAATTTTTTAAATCAATTTTTATATGTATTACTAAATATTACGTACAAAAATTCAAATTTAAATTTTTTTTTCAGGCATCCGGTATCCAACTTTAGTGCGACGCTGCTCGAGAAACTTCAGAGCGACCCGGTGTACAACATTCTCGCGATAAATCAGAACATTTACAAAAAAGTGAAACTGAACAACTTCAGGAACTACCGGATCCAGCTGGGAATTCTCAAGGAGTACATTCACAACTGCAAGTCGGCGACGCAGTAAGCCTTAATTAAATAAAAATTACGATATTGAATGTTAATTTTAGTCAAAACTGTATAATCTAATTCTAATTAATTTTTTCTTTAAAAAATAGTTTGAAAGAGGAGATGAAAAAATTCCCCCAGTATTATTCCTGTGATGTAGACCTCTTCTCTTTGGAGGATCTCGTCCACCTCCGATTTTCGGCGGGTCTGCCCATGAAGACGAAGGAGTTTGTGCAGGATGCGATCAAGCACGTGCTCCATTGCTCGTTATGCAAGGAACTGGGATTTGTGTGCGAAATGTGCAGCAGAAAGGAAATCCTCTTTCCCTTCCAAATCAACCGGGTGACGAGGTGCTCCGAGTGCGCGAGCTGCTTCCACCTGAAATGCTTTAATCCCGGGGGAAACTCGTGTCCAAAGTGCCTGAGAATTTCGGCGAGACGGAGTCAAGATCAGCAGCATCAAGACGAGGCCGAAGTTCAAACCGCTGTTAACGTTATCCCTGGTGCCGGTGGTGGGGTTGCTGCTGCCCGTGAAGGCGGTGAAGGGCTAAATGTTGCCTGCTGATTAATTAATTAACTAGTTAAAATTATCGTTAATTACGCACTGTATTGTATTCCTAGATAACATTTAAAAAATAACAGGGTCACAATAACCGCAATTAAGTAATTAAACTCGCAATCGCAGCAGTGAATTAAACCCTGATCTGACTCGAATTTATTGCGAATGCAATTACATTCATTATATTACTAGGATTAATTAACCAGTTAGGTAACTTAATTTAAATGTTAATTTTTTGAATGCACAGAAAACAATCTCATCTCAGTCTACAGACAGTTACAAACAGCACAATCTAAATAATAAATATCGTACCTTAAATGTAATATAGTTGATTATATGTGACAAGTTAATAATTATTTATTTATTTAATATAGCATTTATTAATTAATTAAAAATAACTACTAGTAAGTATTAATGTTTACAAATGTTAATTTTATTGACGAAGTGTTCGAAAAAAAAGTTCATAAACTTGTTCATGCGGTTGGTTTGGTTTGGTAGTTAATTAAATTACAATTAAGCAATTAAAACAGTCAGACTGTCCAACGCAAACTAGAGCGAGAAATATTTAAGATGAAATGAAATAATGAGCTTACTAATTTATTTACAGATTGAATTTAAATATTAATACTGATGAGTGGCCATAATGAAAGAGTAAAAAGTTAGTAAAAGTAAAATAAAATAAATCAAAGCAGAAAAGACATTTACTTACTGTAATGTTATCTAATTGTAAGTTACATAAACAGAATTCTAATAAAGACTAAAACATATTTGAAGATGTCTTCAACTTTAACTTGTATTTTTCTCTCAATCAACTGAGTCAACCTTTGTTGACGGTTGAGTCGAAAACTCAGTTTGAAGAAATTCAGCTTTTTTCAATCATGCGATTTCCTTTCCGTGCGTCCTAAGTCCTAAAATATTTTTATTCCTGCTCATGCTCATGATATGGTAATCAAAAATGATAATGATGCTGCTGATGCAATGTAAATGGAAATAAATGGAGCCCCCGTGCCCCGGCTTCATGATTCAGCTTCATTCAACTTTCATTCATGATGAACAATCTGAAGCAATGATCTCTCAGTCAGGTTTTAGTCAGAGTCAGACTCAAGCTCAACTTCCGGTGCACTGGAAGCAAAAAAAAAAACAACCTGAAGCTGGAATGGAGTTGACTGGTTGAGTTTCAGTTTCGGCTGTAAGGGAAGTAAGGGACCCTTAACTCATTTTGCCAATAAAAAATGCCAAAGCCAAAATGCTCACGTCACGTCACTGCTCACCTTAAACATTTACATCAGCATGGAAGTTGCATCTCTTCCCTTGATTCGTTAGCGAGCGGAAGCTCAGGTCTGCGTTTGAGTCTGATCTGGTCTGCTCGGTGCGGTGAGATTAATCTCATGCATTTCTCTTCTCTCTCATTGTTATTTTTTTCCTTTTCATAGAGTTTCGTGCAAATGCTACTAAGTCTCTGTTCTGTACCTAAGTAAAGTAGTTAACGAAACGACGCACGGGACGACGGGGACGGATGAAGCATAATCATGATTCATGATCATTCACGATAATTTCATAAAAGAATCGAAATCAAGTTTTCAGACTTCAGAGTTCTTTAGGAGGAATCTTAATGTTTTATTAAATTGTGAGAAAAAAGATCAAGTTTTTGCTGGCTGAATGATGAGCTGGGATCAAATAGAATATGAAATAAAAATCATGTATGTAAAACGTTCCCATTCTCATCTCATTTTTATTACGAGTTTAAGGAGACGCATCATCCTCATCCTCATCCACATCCACCCCCGCTTTAACTCATACAATGTACAAGACTAGAAGATCAAAATGATCGAATGACGGAGGAAGTCTCAGAAAATAAAACTTGTCTTAAGGCTTAAAAAACTATTTTAACATGCTTTAATTAAAGATAGGTATGCTTCAGCATATTTAAACTCAATAATAATCCTGATAATGATCATTCTGAATGACGACTTTATTTATAATCATGATGGCGGCGAGTGAAGATTCCGCCGTTTCTTTCAGAAACAAGGCAAAAGCGAGATTCAGGTTTTTTCTGTGAAATTTCATCTAAGGTGGATGTGGAGGTGGATGTGGAAATGATTCAGGGAGATTATAACGAGCAGCTTTTACAATGCCATGTTAATTGAGGTTGGCTATACTTAATCATGCGATTTCTCAAAGAATGAGATATTGTTTTGTAAATAAAAGGATGTATAAAAAATGAAATGATAACGAACGACATAGCATTTAAAAGAAAGACGCTTGAAAAAATGAAATGAAGCAGAAGCCAGTAAAGATGTGAATTCCCAGAGGAAATTACAAATTACAAAGAGAGGAAGACGCAAAAGAAGAAGAACAGGAAAAGGTAAAAAAAGATGAAAGAAAGAGAAAAACGAGTTGAAAAGTCGCGTTTCTTCTTTAAAGTCATCTACAAAATAAAATTTGTACGTATGTACTATAGTACATTAACATTAGATTACAATTATAGTAATCTTTATATTGGCCAAATATTATTTAGAATCTTAAACAATTTTTGTCATATTTTTTTTGGAGCGAGCGGTTTTTCAGATGTTAATTGTGTGAATTCTTGTTGTAATCCGGCCAAAAGGAAGTCAGTCAGGTTTTGTATTTTTCTTCTTCTCCATCATCTCATCATCATCAAGTTGCGACTGATGTTTGCGTTTTCTAAGTAGATGCTTCATACTTGACTTGTGCTGTCCACCAACTGACTTCACTTTTTCCTTTTCCCGTCTTCAAAAAAAGAGCATCCGGTTAAAAAGTTAAGATGAGTATGAACAAAGTGAAAAGGGGATGAAGTGGAAAAATGCCGTATTTTACGTGAACGTGGTTCTGGCATCCTCCCACATAAGAAAGACTCGGGGCTCAGGATGATAATGATTCAGTGATAATGATGAAATGAAGATGATTATTTTTTATTACAGATATGATGCTACAAACAGCTATATTGTATGTACTTAAACTTTAACTTTGTGTATAATGTTGCTGGCGCTAAAAACCTGAACTTTTCTAATACTATATCTGTCTTCTTCCTCCATTTTTGCCCCCGAAGTCAAAAATGATACTGAGAAACTTCACTCCAAAGAAGGATGGATGACTTGACGGGACAGGTTGAATGAGAATAAAAAAATTCGCTTCCGTTTGATTTTTATTTTTACACAGGATTTTCACATGATCATCATCGCCATGATCATGAATCATCAACTTCATCAAAATATCATAACGATTCGATGACCGTTGTTAAATTCTAATTGTAATTGTAATAGTGTTTGTTCTATGTCTCACGTTGCCCATTCAAAGAACGAAAAATGTTGAGATGTGCCGTGTGTGAACAGAGATCATCAGACTTCAGAGTGATCTTGCTACTTGAATGGGGTAACTTGATACTCTTACTGACTCCCTCTCAACTTCTTAGAGCTTTTACATTGAAGTGAAAATGTGTCTACAGTTAGATAATTAAGATTGCATTACATTTTACAGTTAATTTACTATTTTCAGGATGAATGAAATGAAATAAAATAGAGCATGTGTCCACATCAACATCATCCACATCCACCACGTCCGTAATAAAATGCCGCAGAATTTGGGAGCAAGCCATGAACAACTGGCTGAAAAATATTAACGATAAAGAACGGTGATGTGATGTGATAGAGTGGTTGTTTTTCCAAAAGTGGTCGTGGGTCTACGTTCTACATCTACGTATGTAAGGAAAGGAAGAAAATATTTTTATACAATGATGATGGTGAGTTGAAGTTGGAGTTTGGAGTTGAGTTGACTCACAGGTTTCAGGTAGTAGTATTGAAGTGAGCTGAAGACGAGGCAAGTGAAGTTGTTGGTGAATGAAGCCGAAGTGGAAGTGAGTCCAAGTCCAGCGAATGGAGCTGAGCCGAGCTGAGGTGAGCGAGGTGACTGCATAAAACAAAACTTTTCAAGTGAGTGAGAATAAAATCTTTCTTTTGTTATTAGAACGCTAAACGCTATCGTTTAATTCTTTTCATTATGACATTTTGACTAGTCTGGTTTTTGTTCTGGGGTGCATCATATCATAGCGATAGATGTGCTTTAGTGCTTCATTTCATTCAAATTTTATTTTCAGTCCGATTACTCAACCTTTTCTTTTATTACCGAAAGATTCTGTTTTTTCTGAGAAATCCTGAATAGATCATAAAAACTGCATCAATCAGTCCAAGTGAAGTCAGTCATGTTCCAAACAAACGTTTCTGTCACTTTATGGCTTGAAGAGTTAGTTTGAATTTAATTGCACTTTGTATTGATTATTTTTCATTCCAATTTTTTCTATTGTTAAGATTTTTTCAGTATCAGCTACAATGTAAATTTTTATTATTTTGTCATCTGCCATTGCTTGTGAAATCGTCACCGGACATTTTTTTTCTTCATCACATTTTTTATTGTTCTTTGAATTTGAATCTTCTCTGAAATAATATTAAAATTGATTTTTATTTTGTCTCCGTTGAATTCAGACAGGCACAGGAGGACAGAAAATCAGTTGACAATTATAAAGTGGCAACGGCAAGTGGTAGTACTTATCTAAACGTATGTATTTATGTATGAACGAGGCACGTCCCAATTTCCAATCCGAAGACATTCCGCATCTGCATCTTCTAGAATTTCATCTCATCTTTCAGAATTTCAGACCAAAGACCAGCAGCAGAGATGAAGTTACTAGTATGTACCTAAAAGCTCTTCGTCGACATCTGCATCTGCCTGCTGCATAATAAAGCTGTGATGTGATCGACGCGACCCATGACCCGATCGACAGTCGCCGACATTACATACAGTGATATAGTATCACATCATCATCGTACTCATCATCTTTAAAGAAATCTGATGCCTACCCCAAAAATTCCACCTTGGCGATATTTAGATAACTGGAGTCAATTTGTGTATTAATACACAACTTTGGCCGGATGAATTTTTTGCATAATAAATAATAGTTTTGGAACAGTGATAAATATGCAAATGAAATTGTGACTGACTTCACTGTGTGAATAAGATGTAAGACCACATCTTCATGATGATCAGATCATGAAAATCTTGTGTCCATTTTGATATTCTGAGTGAGTGATTCAGTTTCTAGTATGAGATGATGCGTGTGCTTGATTTAAGTGAATTCATTGTATTTTTATCCTGAACTTGACGAACATTTAACTTTGACGTGAACTCTGTGTGAGAAAAAAACCCGTGTGTGAGAGAGACTGTGATCATTCAAGATCACAATGTGAACGAGAATTTTGGAAAGGTGAACTTTTCTTTGTAAAGTGATGGGATCGGAAAGATTTTTCATCTTGAATTTTAATCCCTGACTCAGGGAAAAAAATTCTGATGCAGCAGGATTGGATTGGATGCAAAAGATTCAAATCATTGTAAAATATTACTTTAACATTTGGTTACTTATCCTTATCGTTCTCGCTGAACTTGTTGGAATGTTTTGTGGAACTGTGGAGTGAGATTGAGTGCAGGCAGGCAAAGTCAGACGCAGACTCCGTCTCAAATCTCATCTCAATAAAACGATCATGATGATCATGTCTAAAACTGTGACTCCGAGATGATGAGAAGATTTTCCTCTTTCTTCTTGTCTGCTGGAAAAATTCGCAAGATACCTAACATGCAATAATCTTCCAGCTCTCTGTAACAAACGAACAATTCATCGCGCATCGTCTGGAAATCTTATCTTATTTTACATTATCTTAATTGTGTTTAAACTCCGATTGTCACAAGAATTGAGAGACAAAAGAGTCGACTGAAGAGTGAAATCTCCAAAGACAATTCCACCCTGCTTGATCTTCTGAATCCTGAATTTGGTACTTGTTACATAGTACAAAGGTAAGAATTTTCTTTTCTTTGAAGAGTTTAAAATTAATTCATCAATTATTATAAGTTAAGTTTGGGCAATTTCCGAAAGATTTTTCTTACGTTTATATTCCATTTTATTTCATCAGTTTTTAAAAGCGTCATCATTCATGTATATGAAAAATGAGATTTTTTTCCTTCTCAATTTTGCATCATTTCATAAAATATAATCATAATGGGATATCAGTAGGATCATGAAAACATTTTTTTAAGAGGCGAGACAATATTTTATTTTCAGCTTTTATAGCAGTAAGTTGATTATCCAGACTTTGCATAGTGGAAAGTGGAATCAACATCGATGTTGATTTGATACGATGTAGTATCACGATGTGATGTGATACCATTGTTAAAGATCTTTCTGATTGGTGATGTGATGCGCCTTTTCTATTCTATTCCGTTCTAACTCTTTTGAAGCGAAAGAGAATGAAAGAGTTTGCTCTAAGCTGCTCCACTTTAGTCATTCTCCCGGATGCATAATGGAGCTTGGTTAGGTTTTTGGTACTTGGTACGACCAGGATCGGAAATTTTTCTCCCCGCTCTCCAGGAACAAAAAAGTCTCACCAGTCTATGTAGACTAATGATGATAATATTGAGTTTCAGTGGATAGATTGAGAGCAAAGAAAAGATTCTATAAAATAAAGTCAGACTGAATCATATCCTAATAATCGAATCCTTGATGAAATGAAAAAGTCGCTTGTGAAATGGTAGTTGGTAGATTGGTGCAGGTGGTAAAAAAGCAGCAGCAGGGAATCGTCTGATGGTAGTAATAATAATAAAATAGGATCGTGTTTGTGTTCATTCATTGATATGATGAATCCATGATACAAAAGAGAATTTCTCTCTGAAAGAAAAATAACGGACAGAGCGAGGTAGAGGTGGAGGTGGAAGTTGCATGGTACATGGTGGTAGGAAAGTGAAACGGACTACGGACCGTATATCACATCACAATATCACATCATGAAATCCCGGAGAAATAAAAAGGAAAAAGGAGAGAGACGCATGTGTTAAGTTACTAGAAGCTATGATGTTGTACGTGTGTGTTACCCTTACCCTTCGGTACTGGTTTTTTTCGCCAAGAAAGAAAAGACTGGGATTCATTGGACTTCCTCTGAATAGGAAGGAGGAGAGAGGAGAAACGCGGAGAGACTGGAAACTCCAATCCGTGAGAGTTTGGAGAAAATAAAGATCGAAAGGAAACGTTGCTAGGCTCGGTGGGATCGGGATCGGATCCTTCCTCTTTTTCACTTCGGTCCAAATCGAGAATATCAACTCGCTAATAAAACTGAATCTCCCTTTTGTTAGTCTTTTGTTACGAACAACATCATAGACTTGCTTAGTTAACATAGACTTCACTTCGTTTGGAAAAAACGCATCAATTTTTATTTAGTACATTGTATGTACGTTATGCAGCAACATGGAAGGGGTTCCAGACTTCCATGTTCCATGTTGAGCAATCAAGGCACAAACTCACTTTTACTCTGACTCACGCTTCTCCTTTATTTCATCTTTGCATGCACGCACCCTTAAACATGCAAATTTCAGCATGATTATCATCGATGGAAATGAATCACATCCATATGAAAATCTAATGGAAACCTACCTCTTGCATTGCTTACTTACACGAGTGAGCCAAATGGACTTTTTTTTGCTCTTTTTCTTGTCCATTCGATACAAAGTACAGAGCAAAGATGCTATGTATTAGATTGCTCTCATCTTCATCATCCTCTGACAAATTGACAAATAATTTCAATTCCTACATATTTACTTCCATCAGTTCCATCACATCCATTAACTCTGACATTCTAATAACGGCCATTATGACGTTATGTTATAACGGAAAAAATCCGACTTTGGTGAAATACCATTGCATTGGTATATGCATAGCCCATCACATCGTAATAATGATTGTATTTGATTCTATTGTCAAGCTCGAGTCAATCCATCTCTAAAAGTCTAGTATTTCCATTGTCATTTTTTCCTTTTCCCTTCCTCTTTTTTCCATTCTCCGCAATTTTCTATTCAATTCATATTTTATTTATCCACATCCACATCACCTCCCACAACCCCGATCCAAACTGAAAAAGCTTCCATCCATCCAATATTCCATACGTATCTACTTTTACTACCGACCGCATCCAACCATTTTTTTCACTCACTCACCCACTCAAATCTATTTATTGAATCTAGTGAAAATTGTCATGCTATTCTATTCGACTATTGTGAGACTTTTCTGTTTGTCCTCCACTTCCACTTTACTTTCCCCGAGCGAGTGGAGCATGGAAAATTGATAGTACGTAGCTTTAGATATTTTTGTCCACGACCACGTCCACGTCGACCACAGAGCTAAAATGAAAATATCATCAGAGTCCAGAGGAGAGTTGAAAGAGCTGAGGTAAATGTGCCTCTGTAACTCTTTAATAAGGACGAATCCCGAATGCGCCATCATTTCATTGCGCCATCGAATCGTGGTTCGTCGTCAGCGGAGAATTTTTTTTCCTGTCCTCCCAGCCCCAGCAGTGAGTTGAGTTGAGTGAGTTTTCTGATAAAAAATAATGGGATTCTCTCTATAAATTTTAGATTAGCTTTCCTTTCTCTCTCTCTCTCATGCGACATAACATAACAAAACAATTTTATATGAAATGAACACACTCAATACAGAACAGATACGTACTGGAAATTGACGTGTGGCCCACACGGTGTGGGTAATGCACAAAAGCAGAAAGTGGCTCATCCCGTTTTACTTTCCCTCGATTTTCTCCTCGCTCACTCTAGAAGCTCACAGCGGATTATTTTATGGCTCTCAGGGAACTTATGGAATGGAATAATGTTGTCCAATGGAATATAATATTAGATTAGATTCTATAGGATTGGCTGCACTGTCCATGTCGAACCCACCAAGATGCATGAGAATTGAGCATGAGAAGCGTCTTCTTTTTTCCTCTTGCTCTTGTCTCTTGTCAAACTGAAATAGTCTCTGAGTTGAAGTTGAGTGTGTCCATTTCCAATTTCATTCCATTGGAAATCCAATTTTCTCCATCCTTTTATTTCCTGTATGGTACATACATACACTTTGCTATGTGAAAACAAATGCAAAAATATTTACCAGTCTAAAATAAAAATAGTTTCTAGCTTCTAACTCTTGTCACTTAAAAACTTTCCAATCGAATTGATCGAAAAGAATTGGAATTGGAAAGACGCAATTTTTTCTCTCTTGTACTGTAAAGGGGCGGTTTCTGGCTCCACTATAAAATAATAACAGTTTTTCTCCTATGGAGCATTTTTTTTAAAAGAAAATTGCCCCTTAGCATAGGTACATACGTAACATAACATGAATTTCTACTTACTGCTGCTGCTCCACCTCCACCTTCCCATTTCAATTCCCAATCATAATCATCTCAATTTTTCACAATTGTCCGGTTACCCCCAAAGAAACAGCTCTGATGACGCTGATGACGACGATGTTGATGATGATGACAACAAAAGAGGTTAGGTTTCTTGAGTTTATTTGGAACATGGAACATGCCAAGAAAAATTGTTCCAGCTAAGGACCATCATCATCGTCATTTCGTTATTATCTTGAACCGTCATCATTGTCAGCCATCATCATCATCGTCGACCAGTTTTTTGTCAAACTGAATTCTTTACAAGTATCTAGTCTCTAGATATTGTACAAACAAACGGAAAGTTAGAGCGAACCCTAATATAAAAACATCGACGTGAAGTGGATCGATAAACTTGTTCAGAAGAAAAAGTTGAAAGGAGAAAAATATCTTGGCTTTCATCTATTTGGTACATGCTCCATTCCATCAACAAAATGGAGTTTCTTAGTGAGTTAGAGTGAGACGCAGTTTTTTTAGCATGGGCTTTTTTTCTTAGGCTTCGGCTTCGGGTTTGCTTGCTTAAATAAAAAATGTGCAAAGGAAAAAATGAGCACACACAGGGAGAGAGGAGGAGGAGGAAGGAGAAAAAGTTCATCAAATATTCCGAGAGTAAAAAAAGATCTTGAAAAGAAAAGTGAGAGAGAAAAAAGAAAGTTGACGATGACGAAGAAAACGGAGAAAAGGGATGCTATTACATAGGAGAAGCATAGGTACCTCACAATCATTACAATCATTATTATGATTATGATGAAATGATGACAGTAAAGCACAGGTTCTAGTTCTAGTCCCAACTGAGTTCTGCTCTTTATAGTTGGTAGTAGTCGGTCGGATGTGTTTATGTTTGTGCGCATCGCAATCGCATCGCTTCACTACTGTGCTCTACTATACTCTTCAAAGAAGAAAGAAAAAGTGACACACACGAAACAGGTTCATGGTTTCCTTATGATGTGATGGGACGAACTAGTTTGCCCGGTAGGAATAGAAATTCACAAAAAAATAAAACTGCTTTTCTTTTTAAGTAAATACTCTAAATCAAAAAGGTTAAAATATATTTATTTAGCATTACTATCATCATTAATTAGATTTAATTGATTAATATTAATTAATGCAAAGGACAATTAAAATTATTTACTCCATATTTACCCAATGCATACAAAAAATTAAAAAAAATTAAAATTAGCAGAAAAATCCACAATTTGTATTTTTTGTGTTCTTCGATCAAACCACCAGCCATCGTCAGACCCCCATTTCGAGGACAGCCAGAATCCAGCAAGTTGACAATTGGACATACACAAAATTTGTTTAGATTAGAGATCGTTGATATTTCCTTTGTATTATGTATGTACTTATTCAGACCAGAGCAGAGCCACTTTAGACTCAGCTAGCTTAGGCTATGGACTCTTTTATTTTTACACGAAATTTGTTTAGATTAGAGATCGTTGATATTTCCTTTGTATTATGTATGTACTTATTCAGACCAGAGCAGAGCCACTTTAGACTCAGCTAGCTTAGGCTATGGACTCTTTTATTTTCACTATAGTCGTGTGTGTGCGCTACTTTATTATTGTAGCAGTATGTAGTAGTGGCATGTCATCGTCATCGTCATCTATTCTTCAAGATGTTTGCTTCTTTTTGACTAGAGACTAGAGTTTCTCGTTTTAACGATGCCCACCATCACCACACAATCCACTTTACTGCTACTTTTCTTCCTAACTTATTCATGTGTTCGATCATCTCAACTCAGGAGACTCTTCTCCTTCCTACTTTGTTTGTCTTTGTCTTTTATTTTCATTACAATGATGACACGGGGGGAAACGTGGGATGCTACATAATGAAATTTTCTTATCTTTCTTTGGAAACTCTATGAAATCTATTGAGCCGATACCGTTGGAATGTATATAATGATGGTATAATGGAAATAATAATAATAGCGAGTGAATGGCTTCTTTTTTGTCAGAATCTTCCTGTCCTTCTTTCAGGAAGCAAAATATTGATCGCCTTGTCCTCGTCTCTCTTCTTTTCATAATGCCATCAAGAGCAAAAGACTTGGAACATTGGAACATGTAACATGAACATGTCATGTAAGGAAGCTTAGGCTTCTTACATCGTTACGTTGCATGCTGAATTTTTTTTTGTTCCGTGATATGAGACGGAGAATGAGAGGAGAATTTTCTCCTCTCTCCCCCTTTTCTTTTCCTTTCCTTCCTGCTGAGTTGAAGTAAAGAAGTGCACGACTTTACCATTATTTTATTTTTCTGCGTCTTTTCCAAAAATGAAGCAGGTGCAGAGAATGAGAAACGAGAAGAGTCGAGGTCTGGAGTCATAGTCAAGATGACTGGAGAAAAATATTTTTGTAAGCAACTAAGCAAGCAAAAGCAACGTTTGCTCGAGTCGTTAAAATCTTATAGGACCGAGCCTTAGTTCTTAATGGTCTTGGGAGGTGGGAGGCTTTTTCTTGGCAGGGTTTCGGTTGCATGCAATCTTGTACTAAAAAGCTTGGAGAAAGTTGGACTTTGTTTGGGAAAAAGTCTTGAGAGAAAGAAAAGTAATCTTGAGTAAAAGTCAAAGTAATCATATATAAGAATGAGAAAAAAATTGGTAGATGGAATCAGATCGTTTTTCTCCTTTTTATGTACTAGTGTACTTCCAGAGAGAATTTTCCTTTTGTGAAGAGAAAGAAAAGAAAAGATGAAGAAAATGGCGTTTCGTTCTTGACTTGAATTGCATGATAATTTTCTCCTTTCCTTTCACAATCATTGTGAAATGATGTGAGTGACTGGCTCATTGGCTGCTGCTGCTTGGAAATATTTCTGCTGAGTCATTCCCTGCAAAACGCAATCTTCCACTAGTCTAGTACCTATGAAAGAAAAGGTTTTTTCTTTCCTGTTCGTTAGAGTCAGCACCAGCAGCTCCACCAGCAAGATTTTTTTTTATTTTCACTGCAATCACGATAATGGTCTTAGTCTGGACTGGATGAATGGAGCTTTTTGCTTCTTGTAATTCTTGTGATTGTATGCTGGAGAAAAATAAAAGTTTATTACTATTACATTACATTATTGCCACAGCTTCATTTTTCTCCTTCATTATACAAGGTGGGGTTTTGGTTAGGAGATTTATAAAAAAACGAGATCATTACCTTCCTCCATTTGAAGGCAGAAATGGAAGGAATTTGATACGATGAGGAAAGCTATGATTTGATACTTTCTGACTCTGAGCTGCCCGACCATTGAACTATGATATAATAATATAATAATACGTATCTGTTTTGTTTTGAGCATTTTCTTTTCATGTCATCATCATTGATTAAGAAATGGACAATTTTTTTGTCTGTCTCGTCTCTATTTGGAGAGAGACTCGAGTAACTTCGGTCATGTACTAGTATAGTTTTCTTCGGAATATAAAATTGTATTCTTTAGGTATGTTATGTGTGTACACATAGACAAGGAGAAAAGGAAAAGAAAATGGACACATGAATCATGCAGCATGATTCAAGAAGAAAAGGACCTAAAAGTTCTAATCCCAACGTGAATAATTAATGATTTACCTAAAGCTACATAGAGCAAGAGCTGAGTCGCAGAGCAAGAACAGAGTAACTGTATTTGTACAATACTATTGGAGAAAAGGCATAGGCAAGGCAGGGAAAGAAAGAAAATTGCCTTTTATATTTCAAAGAGATCCAATCGCTCAGCCACAGCATAGCCACAAGCTGGAAAGAAACGGGACGACGACGAGAAATAAACTCGAAAGTGAGGGTTGTTTGTGGTAAAGGAAAAAATGGAGCAGGCAGAGTAGAAGCAGGGAGAGAGAGGAAAGACGCATGGCATCATATTCATAGAAGCCAGAAGCAGACGCGAAAGGGAGTGATGAATGCGATTGCGAGAATCATCCGAGAATTCTCGAGCATCGGACATTGACTAGATGACTGTCCACTTTAAATTTTCAGCTCCACTGCTCCAACCAACTCCATACACATACGTATGTGTCCACATATGCAACTCTCTGATATAACATTACATTACAAGACAGTATTGTACTATGTATGTCCTTTGTAGCTTTGTTTGTGTCCATTTTACTTGTGTGCTTGTGTCCACCTTCTATAAACCTTCTACGACATGAATAGAACTTTTTGTCTCTTTTTCTCTCCGTCGTCTCCTTTCCCATTTCCCATCCCAGAGAAGAAAATTAAAGCGGTTCGAGTCCATAATAAATCAAGAAGGCTGAAGTGGTTCAATGCGCTGCTACTGCGACTGCGACGTAGTAGAGAAAAGACATCCTGAGAGAAAATATCCGAACATTCCGTTCCTAGACCGAATATTCATTTTATTTTCTGCAGCCGCAGCAGCATAGTTAAGTTAATGACATGACATGATTCATGATTAGCTTTATAGTAGCTACCAACTTTCTTTCGTGCTGATCATGAGAATGAAAATGAAGTTGAAGTGGACGTTTACTCTTATGTTATAGCGGAAGGCGGAAGGGTTGTAAATAATGCAGCAGCAGCAGCAAGAGAACAGCGATAGTATTGCCAATTGCTGTAAATATGTGTCACGGAGCTTGGTAATAATAATAATAAATTGACATGACGTAATCAAAAGCGAATATAAAACTTGTCCACATCCACAGTCACATCTATGTACCATACCAGGGTACAACGTCTTTTTCGATGAAAAGGAGTGAGGAGAAAATGCTCACGTAATCCAATGATGTGGAAAATAAAGACAGGAAATAATTCCACATCTCCGTACCATTTTATACCATATGGCTCCGAAAAGTAAGGTCTGCTGCAGGCTGGTTTCAGCTTCAGGTTAAATTGTAGCAAAAGCAGGTGAAGCTTGATGTTGAGTGAGTGGAAGTGGAGACTTTTGCTGGCAATAATCAGCATCAACATCAACCGAAAAAGCCTTTACCTGCATCCGTTTGCTTTTAAGGGTGTGAGCTGTGTTATTTTCAATATATTTCAAGAATTCACTTTTTTCAGACATTATGAGAAATTTGAGAAAAAAATGGACTGGCCATGGCCAGTCCACTTTTTGAAATTTCATCCATTATCGTATTAAAACAATTAAGATTTAAAACAAATATTTATTAAAAATCGGAATAATGTAAATCAGCACAGC
>VYYJ01002683.1:0-20086 GCA_021029165.1 Cyphoderus albinus | reverse complement strand
GGTCGATGTGGTTTTGAAGTTTGCTTGTAACGGTAGCTGTGCGGGCGGTATGCTTCACAATTTAATCCAAAGATAATTAATTCCACATAGCACAACAATAATATAATTGAAGAATATTTTGAAACGATTGATTTTATCATGGCCATGGCCGGGAATCAGCAATTTTACTTATTTTTAAATCCTTAAGTAAATGTGTATTTTTTGGGGAAAATACTATTTATTTTCGAGTAAAAGATATTTAACACTTTCTAGATTGTTTTTTTTTATTTGTCTTCCACTATAAACCCTGGACCCGAATTATTTGGACAGAAATAAATAATAAAATCAAGTAAAAAACTAATCAATTAAAATTTGGAGTGTTTTCCTCAGCTACATCGGGGAAATTCCAATGTCGCACATGGATATCCGGTCTGTGGCTTTTGTGTGAAATCGTCGAATTCGTTTACACAAGGAAAACAATTTGTAAAAGGACTTTTACTAAATGTAGCGTACCGACATACTTATATTAGATGCTCTCAACATTTTAAATTATTTATGATTCATGCTTTTTATGCAAAGCTGTTAAAAATAAAATCAATAAATTTAGCGATGCATAATAATATATATTTCTTCAATTTTTATTTCATGGAGTTGTATCATACAATTTTATGTTATATGTATATGTAAAGCAATTTATTAACAAAGTAAACTTAGATTCACGATTTAAGGATTTCATTAAATTCAATAAGTTCATAAATTCAATTTCAATTAGTTTAATGGTATTAAATTTATGTAGGATTACCCAATGCATCACAGACCGAGCGACAATTTAAAATTGTAGAGTCTGCAACAATAATATCATTTTAACAGCACGTTATCTTTAAAGCAGGGCTGACGCTTCATATACATATAACATGTCCGAAAAGCTGAAGCTGAAAAATTCGAATTTCTTCGATAGGTTGACCCGAGAATTTGGAGTGAATCCTTCCTCCTTTCTCACAAAACCTCTCAACTTCTATCACACTCTGTGGCTAATTCCATTTCGTTTGCAATGGGAAATTCACAGCTTCATTCTAAAAACGTCCACTTTAAAGCTCTTACTCGGCGGAACTCTCCAGGTTCTAAACTTCATTTTCCATTTTTATTTCTTATTTCCTGCAATCTTTGACCCTGGCCCTGAGGATGGAGAAAATGCAGGAGCAGGAAACAATTTGTCAGCACTTTTTCTTATCCCTGGTATGTTCGCCGTAATGGGAATGAACCTCGTTGTGCTATGGCTGACCTGGCGGTGTCCGCAAGCCTTCCTGCAACTGGCGAATGAAATGTCACAACTTGAACCTATGAAAACATACCCAAAATTCTATAATTTCCTCATCTTTCTGCTTTGCATCGTGCCATTGATTTCAAACTCGACATCTTTCAAAATTGATTACTACGACCAGATCATATTGGAAAATGTCACTTGTTTCGATAACGACCTTGGTAATGACCTTCTCTGCTACATTCACATTTATGGATCGGGCTTCTTCTTCTTTGCGACGCACATGTTTGAGGCATTATTCGAAACGTTCGAACTGCTTCTCGTAGCCTGTCTGTTTCTCAGGACGACTCAGTTCTCAAATAATTTGGCTCAGCTCGAGAAATTTTCTAATGGACAAGGACATCATAATATTGACCATGCCATAGAACTTGCAAATTCCCTTCGCAGATTTGTTCACCTGGTCAATGATAAGTTGCATTTGGGGACTCTGATGTTTGTCAGCTTTGTGGACACCCTTATAACGCATTCGCAAACATCAGGGGGATTATTTTTTGGGCGGAATACGGATACTGCATCAGTTTGGGAGAGTTTGGCGTGTCATGCGGTTTTCACAACTCAGACCATCACCGCTTGGTTTCTTGCAGCAGAGATAAATAGAAAGGTATTCAGTTATAAAAATCTACAATGACAATGACATGACATAAACCACAAGTAAATATTGTTAATATTTGCAGATTCATTCCTCAGTAAACTCCTTTGTACAAAGTCAACAAAGAAACACGGAATTGAGTTGTATGGACAGACTCAAAGTTCTTGGCATTGCGGCGGAATTTCAGCCGGGGTCCTTGGGAGTTTCCTGTCCGTTCTTTATCATCACGTATTCATTTATTAGCACGATGGCTGGACTTTTAATAACATACGCCGTGCTGGCTACACAAACCGATCTAGTTTCTCGTTAAAGAAACACTTTTATTCTTTATTCACCAATTAATTCACTTAATTGTATATACATATTGTAGTAATTATTGTTATTTCAATTGTTTGTGTATAATAAAACAATTAAAAAATTCATAAATTCATTCAAGGTTAAACCAATTTTGATAAGCTAATTTTAAAAATTATTTGCTCAGCAAAAAATCCAACCAGGGACGTCATTGCACAGGTCCCCCCGAAAGTAAATATCGTTATTATTTTACCCCTCAAAGGCAGAGATGTCGCAGGCTGAACCAAAAGTTCTTTGACCTTGGAAGGCCCCAGAATCCTGACTCGCTGCTGGACCCTTTGTGAATGCAACAGACTGTCACTTTCATCTTCCCACCTTTGCATTATCCCAGCCTCCACTATTCTCTGGAAAGCTACAGCCACTTGAGAATATCCCGCTGGTATAATTATAGCCAAGTTGTCTTTCATTCTTAAAATCTCCTGCCCCACGTGACAAGTTTTGCGAGCCTTCACATTAGCAAGTGTTAGATTCGATGCCGACCACAAATAATTTCCTGCCCAGGCCAAGGTATGGGTCGCTGTCCATCCAGCTACCATTACCAAACGACTCGGATTATATACCAAAGTTGTAAAGACTTCATCTTCAGTTGGAACTATAACCGGGTCGTCAAATAACTGTTGCAGAACTGGCCTGACAGAGGCTGGAAATGCTGACAGAAAAGCGTCGCTGTTAAGTTGTACGAATTTGTGGTATGATTCCCAAAACACAAGTTTGAACTTCCTCTCTACAAGGTCAGCAAATGTCTTGATGACATCGTCATTCGGCGGAGCAATCAAAGTGCTAGTGACGCCGCCAAGGTAATTGTTTCCAAGAACCAGGCAAGCGGCCATCCACAGGAGAAAAAGTTTTGATCGTTTTGGAAGTCTTTTTGTTCCAAAGGAAAGTAGCGGGGTTATGAGAGACAGCGTAGTGGATCCTGGAGAATTTTTGCATAGCGGTATCAAAATTAACATGGAAATTAAAAGAAACATCCAAATATGGGGATGGAAGGGATCTGTGAAGAGACTGAATTGCCAGGGCGAGATTTGTTCTTTCCGGGGAATGTCGCAATAGGCAAAACTGAAATCCAATGATTGAGTCTGGATATAAATTGATCTAAACGGGGTTGGAGAACTTTCGTGGAAGTTGTTGGCTTCCAAGTTATTCATGTACTTAAACGTTGCTTCACCGGCAATTTCTGGGAGAATCACTTGGGGAAATTGTGAATTGAAATCTGAATCGCTCCAGTTTAACCTCCGAACCGTTTTTAGAGTGGAATTAAGATATGAAGCAAGAGTCTGAAAAACGATTACTTGAGGAATGAATGCATTTGGTTGGTGGTAAGGTGAGCGATAGTAGTTTCGAAATTGGGAGAACTCGGAAAGATTCCATGCCTCGTCAAAATAATCATGGTGAAGAATGAGAAATCGGCTTGGTGGAAATTCTAATTCCATAATTTTAGTTCTTCAAAATTATCTTCAGAGTTTACTGAACACTTGTCGTCATAACGTCATATAAAAACTAAATGCCATGGAGCAAATATTAACAAAATATTTTTCAATCGGTAAACACTTGAAAAATTTGATATCACCTCAAGTCAAATAACATTAATATTACAATGTTTCAAGTTTCAAGACTAAAATTACATAAATTCTTAATGCAACATTGACACAAAGAAAATGGAATGAAGTTTAACATTCAATCAAATTTTACGGTCAGTTAAGAAGTACTATACAACAAGTTGTTTACATTTCAGTTAATTGCAAACCAGACTTAAAATGTTTACGATTAAATACCCTTTGAAAAATCACTATTTAATCAGATGGAGACGATGACTTCAATTTGTCGACTGTTCGCTCAAGCTTTCGTAGTCTGGAAGTAACATCAGTTTCGAGGTACTCCACTTTTTTCTGGTTGACGACCGCTGAGACCCGGGCTTCCCTGTTTTCCTCAATGAACTCCTTTTGACACTTTAATAAGTCCTGCACTGCTTCCTCCAAGGGCTGTAAAATCTGACGGAATCGGTTGGAATCTGAAGACCCTCCGGCTGCGCCTTCGCCTCCACTTCCACTTGCCTCGGTGTCGGTTGGTAGATTCTTTAAGCGTAAGCTCGAAGCTTCGGCCGTTTCCTTTTCATCCTTCCTAATTGATTCTAAATTTTGCTCCAACTTTTCCATGTCGCTTTCAATTTTCACCTGAAACACTTCGATTTTCTCCATAATAAGGTTGTTCACTTTTTCTTCCAATGCTTTCAAAGTTTCCATCTCTGCATTCGCAGCGGATTTAGTGGATGTTGAAGTTGAAGGCTCACATAGATGTGCAGACGGAGTCGAAGAGGGACCTGTTGAAGTGGAAGACGATGTCGGAACTGAAGATGATTGGGTTGGATGTGGCTTTTGATAATGTGTTGTTGGGCCAAATAATTTTCTTGAAGATTCCTGGGCAGGGGGCGTTATTGAGGTGTGGATGGAGGCCGATGAAGATGGGGTCGCGGTCGGACGCTGGAGTTGGAATCGAGGTGGATGACTATAATAATATTTATCATTCTCATCCCTGGAAGGTTTCTTGAAACTTGACATTTTTACGACGGTCTGGTAAGAAATAAAGTTTAAATAAAAAGTGAAGGTTAAAGATAAACATTATTTTAATTTATGTACTTCTGAGTTTGTCATAAATTACGACACGAAGGTTTCTGAAATTTCAGAGCGAAAGGTCACGTAAAGGTAAATCTTTAATCTGGTTCAAAAAATTCATACCTGATTTTTTCAAATCTAATTTCCGAACAGAAGTAATAAAAATAATGAATTGTGGTCAGACTCATATTTTTAAAAATGAAGCAGGTTGGTCTAACGAATGATAAATACGATTAAATAAAATCAACTTTAGTTTTTCAATAAAGCATCATAGAGGAGTATTCGCAGCTGAGCTGAAATTTCCAGGGCTGGAAAAATGCAATCAAAACAAAGAAAAGCAATTTTTGTGTCCGGTTGTCTCACGGTGACACTCTCACGTTTGTTGTCTGTCATCTGTGTCCAGAAAAAGAAGAGAAAAAATTGAAAAAAAGTTACAATTTAAATATTTAGTACATTATTTACTTTAATACTTACTACTTACTTACTACTACTACACACAATTGTCAATTATACATTTGCCCGAGCTCGACTGGGAAATCATCGAATTTGGTTGGGTTACGTGAAACCGTAGAGGATTTTTTAACTTGGTTTTCACCAATCACCATATTATCATAATATTATTATGGTGTATGTATGGTATATTATGCATCACATTATCGTATTCAATGTGAATCACATCACACATTAATTATGTGACATAATATCCGTTAGTTGTGAAGTTAGTTGAACTGAACGTGTGTCGTGTCGTGAGTCACGTGTTTAATTACTTTTAATCGGTTATCGAAAGTTTCAATTTCAATTGAAGAAGTTTTCTCGAATACAAAATTAATACAAGAAGAAACATCTTTATCTCTAGAATTTTTTATTGACTGCTAGCGCTAGCTAGTCCTGACACCTGAAGTGTCCGCCAGTTAATTGTTGTCTGTGGCGATAGAAGTGTAATTCAGTGTTGATTTTCTCAAAATGAAGTTTTACCTATTTAAAGAGGAGGAACTAAAACTGGAATTTACAGACCCCACAAGCTTCAATAAATCCCATAAAGAGGGGACGGACTACCGTGTTTTCCAGATGATAGCAACTGTGTGCAATTTCCAACCGTCTGACGATCGTGACGATCCAGAACAGAAGCAGTTCTGTGCAGATCTCAAGAAGAAACTTTTTCAGCAGGTGTCATCTGCTGATGTATCGAAAGATCGTGATAACGGTGCCCATGGGAGTGCTAATAAGAAATGTCGTATTGACAGGTAAGGATTTTCAAAAGTTTTAACCATTTTATTTATTTGCTAGGCTTTGGTTTTAGTGTTTAGTCTGACCGTATCGCAAACAATGCAATTCTCAATTTTTAGAAACTTCACTTCCACTTTGAAGATTGTTTTGGGTGTGCCGAACATCGTTAAAGATGGCGATGAATCAATAATTGAGATTGACGGGGAATTCATAACAACATTGCATCAAATGTGCCTTTCCCTTCATAAAGCGGATGTTAGGGTGAAACTGAAACTGACTACCGATCTCTTAAGTTCCCCTCCCGATCCCATTTGTAAGAGAAGCAACTTTTCGGTGACAACTAATGGTACGGTTTTAAAAATATATGTATATTATTATTATATTAGTCTAGTAATATCAATCAATATCATAATCATATTTACCTTTTCAATAATGTGAAATGCAATGGTAATTGCCAAGTGCTCTAAATAAGTATGATTTGATATCAAATTTTTATTTGATTTTGTATATTTTCATTTTTGCCAGAAATGCCTATTAATGATAAAACTGACGATTATACGGAATATTGCAACTTTTATTTCGACATGCCTGATCTTGTGAGAAATACAATAATAAATTCCAAAGATGGAAAGAAAATGGCCAGAATTGATGGCAAATTCACCATTGAGCTTAGTCTCAAAAACTTTGAAGAGAGCCTCGTGTCACTAGAGACACTGAATCACGCAATTTTAAATGAAGCTGAGTCAGCGGACGTGATCATCTACACAGGAGACGGTAAAGAGGTTCCGTGTCACAGAGTTTTTCTGGCTGGTAGGTTGGGTATTCAATCAGTTAAAATATAAATTATTAGATAGTGCATGTGCATGCTAAAATGTTTGTCGGCAATTTAGACAGTAATTGCTAATTATGTAAATTAATCTAGTTAGCAGTGTCATTCTGAAGGCCATGCTGCGAAGTAGCTTCAAGGAATCTTCTGGAAGGATAGAAATGCCTGATATGACAGAGGAAGGTGTGAGGGCATTTTTGGCCTATCTTTACAATCGGAATTTGGCGTCGGCGAAAGAAAAAATGTCAATCGTTTGGGAACTATTAAACGCGGGCGAGAAATATAACATGATTCCGTTAAGAACCTCGATGGAGAAAATTTTATTGGAAAACGATGAGGATTCATGGTGGATGGTTGAGCCTGCCCTGCAAATCTTCGCCTTCGTGAACAAAATTGATTCTGACCTGAAGGAAGACGTGAAACAAAAAATTCTTAAAGTTATGAAAAGGTCGGTTTGGTTTAATCTACTAATGATGCCTTTAAAACAATTTGAGAACTTTTTAATTTCTTTGTTATCCAACAATTAATATGAGCAGAAAATGATCCCTGACCTTTGGCATTTCTGCAGGAACCATTCCGAATGGATGTCCTCTGAGGTTTACCAGAAAATGGTTAAAGAGAATCCAGTCCTTCACTCTGAGTTATTGAAGAGCTCCTTTTCGTTGTGTTCCTGTGAACTGCCTGACTCTGACTCTGACACTGACAACTGATGATGAAACGAAAAAATCCTAAGAAGGAAAAGCCACACGAAAGAGTAACATGAATGAGACCACAACTGTTCAGGATAATATTTTAGTTTCAGAGAGCGAAAGGCGGAAATCAATTAAGCAATAAATAAGCGGTGCAGCCATTTTGATTCATTGTGTTCGATAAAAAATTAACATAAAATGCTCTGATGTTCAATCAATCAACTGAATCAAGTAAGGGATATTTTTTTAGCCAGTGGTGTTTAAAATTTAAAATGAAGAAATCAAATATTTTATCACTGATGAATTTAATTATAGTTAAATACTGAGATTGTTTGTGAAGTAGTTAATATTTTTGTTGTTACTTTGTATTCATTGTTCGTTAAATACATACTAAAAATGGAAATAATTGTCGAAAACGAATAGTTTAACATGAGCCTCGTGTTATGAGGGGGCACTTCCAATAATAATGATATTATTCATTGGGATGGGGGGAGCGTTAAATCAATGGAAATCCAATGCACCAAGATTTATTGACAAAACGAAATAATTAAAACAGCAGATTTAAATCTAGCTGAGGTCTACGATTGTGTAATTATAGTTTTGATTGATTAATTTGATGGAACTATGTCAATTAAGGGGCCCTAATTCAATCAAATATTACATTTTACATACATTGCAATTGCAAAATGCAAAATGCAATATTTGATATTTATTGAATAATATGCAAATGCTATGCATTATATGCATTATATGCATAGCATTTGCATATTATTCAATTATTCAATGAAACTTTTCTGATTCTGAGTTCAGTTCAGTTTCAGTCTCAGTTTTATGAAATTCGAGCCTAAGTTAGGCTAGGCTGCCTGACCGAATGAAATGAAGAATAATATATTTTCTTGACAAGAGCTCGACTGGGAAATCATCGAATTTGGTTGGGTTAAATGAAACCACAGTGAATTTTTAAACTTGGCTTTCACCAATCACCACATGGTATAATATTATGCAATGCATCACATAATCTGTTAGTTTTAGTTGTGAGTTGTGAAAGTTAGTTCAAGTTTAATTGCTCAATCGATTATCGAAAGTAACCTAATTGAAACCTTCAGGAAGTTATCGAATACAAAATTGCATAAAGAAACCTGAGGTTTCAATTTCAAATCTCTTTTAACTCTACAATTTTTATTTTTATTGACTGCTATATAGCGAGTGTCCGGTGTCCGGCAGTTAACTGTCGGTGATGATAAAGGTGTAATTCTGTGTTTATATTTCTCAAAATGAAGTTTTACCTCTTTAAAGACGAGAAACTAAAGCTGGAGGTTACAGATCCCACCATCTACAATGAAGCTTATGGAAGAAGCCGCGGAACGGATTACCGTCTTTTCCAGATGGAAGCAACTGTGTCCAAATTGCAACCGTCTGACGACCATCGCGACGATTCAGACCAGAAGAAGATCTGCGCAGATCTTATGAAGAAACTTCGTCACCCGGTACAATCTGATGGAAGCGCTAAGAAAAGCCGTGTTGAGAGGTACGGATTTCAATGTAACGATTGTTACTGTGACTGTTGATTAAGATTTTATACTATATAATTTTCTAGGCAAACTTCATTTTAAAAGTCTGACCTTGACTCTGACGGCGTCGTAAACAATGCAATTCTCATTTTTCAGAAACCCCACCTTGAAGATTTACATGGCCGTACCGAACAATCGGAGCAAGGTTTTTAATAAGGATAACTATAGCAAGAAGGCAATAACTGTTATTGACGGAGAATTCATAACAGCATTGCATCGAATGCGCCGTTCAATCCCTAACGCGGATGTTAGTGTTAAACTGACTCTTCACACCGATCTTCTAAGATCCCCTCCCGATGCTAATCGTACGCGAAGAAACTTTTCGGTGATAACTGATGGTACGGTTTAATCGCATTTCATATGATATTAAATTACCATTTTATTTGAATAATGTTAAATGAATAATCGTAAGTGCTCTAGTTTTGATTTTGTATTTTCGTTTTTTGCCAGAAATGCCTATTACTGATAAATATGACGATTATGCTGAATACTGTGACTTTGATTTCAACATGCCTGATGCTGTGAGAAATTCATTAATAAATTCCAAAGATGGTAGGAAATTTACCGAAATTGGTGGCAAATTCACCATCGAAATTACTCTTCAAAATTTTGAAGACAGCCACGTGACACTACAGACACTGAATCAAACAATTTTAAATGAAGCTGAGTCCGCCGATGTGGTCATCTGCACAGGAGACGGTAAACAGGTCCCTTGTCACAGAGCTTTTCTGGCTGGTAGGTTGGGTTTGGGTGCACTGTTAAAACCGTTAATTTAAACTAGCGTATTATGCAAAGTGTCAAAAAGTAATTGCTACTTATTACATACATATGTAAATTATTCCAGTTAGCAGTGTCGTTCTGAAGGCCATGCTGCGAAGTAGCAGCGTCCACTTCCAGGAATCTCCCAAAAAGATAGAAATGCCTGATATGTCGGAGAAAGGCGTGAGGGCGTTTTTGGCCTTTCTTTATTATCAGGACTTGACACCGGCCAAGGAAAAAATTGCAATTGCATGGGAACTGTTGCAAGCGGGCGATAAGTATAAAGTGATTCCGTTAAGAACCTCGATGGAGAAAATTTTACTGGAAAACGATGAGGATTCATGGTGGACGGTTGAGCTTGCCCTGAAAATTTTCGCCTTCATGAACACAATTGATTCTGACGTGAAGGAAGACGTGAAGAAAAAGATTATTCAGGTTATGAAAAGGTCGGTCATCTAATGACGCTTAAAAGTAATTAGAAAATCATTTTATTCCTTCTTTTATGCAACAACGAAAATTAATATTAATCTCTTATATTTGCCATTTCTACAGAAACCATTCCGAATGGATGTCCTCTGAGGTTTACCAGAAAATACTGAGAGATAATCCAGTCCTAGTCCTTCACTCCGAGTTATTGAGGAGTGCATTTTCCTTATGTTCCTGTGAATTGTCCTGTGACTCTGATTCTGATGAAACGACAAAATCCTAAGAAGGAAACCACACGAATTTAGCGGAAATAAATTAAGCCATAAATAAGCGGTTTTGATTCATTGTGTTCGATAAAAAATTAACATAAAATTTCCTGTTCAATCAATCAACTAAGGGATATTTAATGTAAACTTAGCTAGTGGTACGCGATTATTTATTTATATCGCTGCGCCCACCCTTTATATTCAAATGGCCAGTGGTGTATAAAAATCTAAAATGTAGAAATTAATAATTTTTATGACTGATGAATTTAATTATGGATAAATAAAATACGTACTGATTTTTTGTAAGGTGGTTTATATTTTTGCTATTTGTTATTCATGAATCGTTAAATACATACATACTTAATTAAGGCACTTCAAAGTGGCATTACATAATAACGTTACAATTTACATACAGATACAATTGATGCATTTGCTTGACAAGAGCTCGACTGCAACTGGGAAATCATTGAATTTGGTCGGGTTACGTGAAACCATAGTGGATTTTTAAACTTGGCTTTCACCAATCAGAATCACCAGATACATGGTATACAAATGCATTTACATTACAACACATGAACACATCACATGTGATTCACAGGACATCACTCACTCACATAATCCGCTAGTTGTGAAGTTGAACTGAACCTTTATAATACCTTACGGTTTAATTACTGATTATCGAATCGAAAGTTTCAATTTCAATTCAGCAAGTTCTCCAATACAAAATTGCAAAAAGAAACCTCTTTATCTCTTCAATTTTTTATTGACTTCTAGCCCTAGTTTAGTTATAGTTGTAAGAAACTGGCTGTGGCAACTGGGTGTAATTCGGTCATCGGTGTTTTTTTTTTCAAAATGAAGTTTTACCTATTTAAAGACGAGGAACTAGAGCTGGAGGTTACAGACCCCAAAATCTTCAACGAAGCTTATGGAGTAAAACGCGGGACGGACTACAGTGTTTACCAGATGGAAACAACTGTGTCCAATTTCCAACCGTTTGAAAATCGGGACGATCCAGAGCAGAAGCAGATCTGTGAAGATGTTATGGAGAAACTTCGTCAACTGGTGAAGTCTCCTGCTGTTAGGAACGTTGTTGATAACGGTGTTGCTGGAACTGCAAAGAAGCGTCGTATGGAGAGGTATTTAAGTATTTATGTCAAGAACTTACTGACTTGATTAAGATTTAATTATTTTCCAGACTTTGGTTTAAGTGTTAATTCTCACCGTATAACAATGCAATTCTCAATTTTTACATTTTTAGAAACCCCACTTTGAAAATTCATATGGCTGTGCCTAACAATCGGGGCAAGGCTTTTAATAATAGTAATTCTAAACGCAAGACAATACTTGAGATTGACGGAGAATTCATAACAGCCTTGCATCAAATGTGCCGACCCCTTCCTAACGCTAACGCGGATGTTAGTGTGAAAGTGAGTCTTCTCATTACAGATCTCTTAAGTTCCCCTCCCGATGCTATTTGTAAGCCAATCGACTTTTCGGTGATGAGTGAAGGTACGGTTTAATGTTTAATGGCATTTGATATATAATATTAAATTAAATTACTCTTTCAATAATGTGAAATGAATATAATCGTAAGTGCTCTAGTTTTGATTTTGTATTTTCATTTTTGCCAGACACGCCTATTGTTAAAACTGACGATTATGCTGAATACTGTGGCTTCGAATTCTACATGACGAATAATGTAAGAATTCCATTATTAATAACTTCCAAAGATGGCAAGAAATTTAGCAAAATTGGTGGCAAATTCACCATCGAAATTTGTCTTCACAACTTTATTGAAGAGACTGAGAGCGTGGTGTCACTAAACTCAATGAATCAAACAATTTTAAATGAAACTGATTCAGCCGATGTGGTCATCCTCACAGGAGATGATAAAAAGGTCCTTTGCCACCGAAATTTTCTGACTGGTAAGTTGGGTGCATAATTCAAACAGTTAATTTAAACTAGCGTATTATGCAAAATATCTGTCGTCGTAAAAATTAATACAGTAATTGCTACTTATAACATGTAAATTAATCCAGTTAACAGTGTCGTCCTGAAGGACATGCTGCGAAGTAGCAGCGTCCACTTCCAGGAATCTCCCAGAAAGATAGAAATGCCTGATATGTCGGAGGAAGGTGTGAAGGCATTTTTGGCCTATCTTTACTATCGGGACTTGGCACCGGCGAAGGAAAAAATTTCAATCGTTCGGGAACTGTTGGAAGCGGCCGAAAAGTACAAAGTGATTCCGTTAAGAACATCGATGGAGAAAATTTTATTGGAAATTCATGAGGATTCATGGTGGACAGTTGAGCCTGCCCTTCAAATTTTCGCCTTCATGATCAAAATTGATACTGACGTGAAGAAAGACGTGAAGGAAGACGTGAAGAAAAAGATTATTCAAGTTCTGAAAAGGTTGGTTTTGTCATTTAATTAATAACGCTTTTAAAATAACTAGAGGATTTTTTTTTCATTTTTCTTTATCGAACAAGACAACTAATTTGAACAAACAATTATACATAACCCTGAACGTTGCTTATTAGCAGAAACTCTGACGAATGGATGTCCTGTGAGGGTTACCAGAAAATTTTGAAAAAGAATCCAACCCTTAACTCCGAATTGTTGAGGATTTCCCTTTCCTTATTATCCTGAACTGCCACTCTAATTCTGTTTCTCCTGTAAAACTGAAACGAAAAAAAATGAAAAATCGTAAGAAGGAAAAACCTGACGTTTGCAGAAATCAATTAAGCAATAAATAAGCGGTTCAGCTATTCTGATTCATCATCTTCGATAAGAAATTAACTTAAAACATTCTTCTCAATCAATCAACTATAGGGACATTCACACTCAATGTAAAGTTAACCGGTGGTATTTAAAATTTAAATATCTTTTATAACTTGATGAATTTAATTATAGTTAAACACATAGCTAAGATTGTTTGTATGTAAGGTGGTTATTATTGTTGTTATTTTGTTATAGTTCAATAAAAATACATACTAAAAATTGAAATTTGCTGAACTGTCGAAAACGAATCGTCCATGAGGGCTTCTTCAAGCGGAATGCATAATATTGATTGGCATTATCATTAGATTCTGGACCATATGCATATTAAATGTAATGTATAATGTAGCATTTAAATGCACCAAAATTTATTGTGTAAATTAGAATTGATTCAAGCAAAATACATTTCACGTACTAGTAACAAGTAAGTGCACTGTGCAAGTGCAATGTGCAAGCAATGTATAGATTCTATACTATAGAATAGTATGCTTGCCGAGTTGAAAGTTATTTTGTTTTGTGGATTTTAGTTTCTTTTCTTCAGTCAGTTCAGTCGTGAAAAATAAGCCGAACCGAACGAAAGGAAAAAATTAAAGTCAGTCACTGAGTCACAGCTGCAGCTGGTTAAAGTTGATTTTTCAATAAGAATCTTCGTATCGTAATTCGACGAATTAAATTCGTAAATAGCATTTAAATATAATAAATACTCTTTATACTCTCTCACAGGCACAAGGTTTTAACTTTTAAGGTAAGGTAATACACACGACACAAACAAGATTAATAACATTTTAGCATCAATTAAGATTGCCTGCCGTAGAAGGAGTTGGGAATTTGTACTCTATAACCGTAAACAAACAACACAAACAAACTAATTACATTGTCAATTGTCATTGTCATTAAATTGATATTTCAATATCTCCTTTTTTCGTTTCTTCTTCGTATCATCAATTATCATCCCTCAATCTCAATTATCGTTTTAATAAAATCACCAGCTTCGAGTTACGAGCCAAGCTTTCATATCTAATCTAGAGATATGATGATTGAGGCTGTTATTGCGACTAATTAAATGAGACGTTCACGTTGGCGTAGAATAACTAAGTTAACTAAGACCAACTTTAATTCCTTGACTTTGATTTTAATTAATTAATAGTGATAACTTAGTTAAGGAAGGATGAATAGTGCTGAAGGAGGAAGCGGAATAAAAATTAATCTTGAAATGGAGGCCGAGTCATCGCGGAGGCAAAGGATTTGTTCGAGTGGAAGTGGCGATCTCGAGGATGAACTGCTAAGGGAACAGTGCATGTTCGAGGAGCTGAAGCCTGCTCGAGAGTTGAGTCAGTACCCAGAGGACACGAAATTTCGACTGGTGACCTACTATTTGGATAAGTTGAACTCGTTCAATTTACTGCCACTGAGGGATTCGGATGAGCAAGAGTTTCGGATGAATGAGGAGATCTGGGATATTGCGGAGGACTCTGGTATTACTTAAATATCTTAATTATCGGTAATTAAAATTAATTCGTAGTTTAAAGTTAGTTTAAAGTACGAGTTCTTTTATTTTTGCTCAGAGTTAATTTTGGGACGAGTGCCTCTGGTAAAGGAGGTCGTGCTGGCGCCGTCGTCATTGGGGAAGTCGAATGAATACCACCGCGCAGTGGTTCTGAAGATAGTGGATGATGTTCAGGCGGAGGTTTACTTTGTGGATTTGGGAGGATTTGCCATTGTGGATATTGATCGATTGAAGCCAATTAATTTTACTATTAAGCAGGTATGTAAAGTTAATTAAAGCGATTAATTTGACCATCTTTATGAATCATTGGAAGTAGTTTTTTTAATGTTTTATTCATTAGTTAATATTTGTCGTTTAACTTTAATTTTTCAGTATCCAATTCTTGGACATCATGTGATCCTCAAGAAAATGAAGAAAAGCAGTGACTTGATCTTAACGAGTCAATTCCAGACCCTGATGGAAAAGGTGTCCAAGTTGGAATTCACTGTGGAACATGTTGCAAAGTGCCTCAAGTCTGATAAGCATCATAAAATTGTAAGATAAATCTGGAAATTACAAATTAATAAAATCTTAGATAATCTGAGTCAGATTTTTCATCTGTGGCCTTAATCAATAATAAATTAATAATTAATGTTACGTGTCATTTAATTTTTCACAGGTTGACCTGATACCCCAGAGAAGTGCGGAGATCTTCTATGAGAACCGGGGAAAGACGTACAGCTTGCTGGACGACATCAAAAAGTCGGAGGTTTGGGAATGGGAGCGATTCAGCAATCTTACGGGTGACGACAAGGACTTGTGCACGAACGGCGGATTCTCTTGGACGAATGGCAGCTCAGCGCCCGACCTGTTTCTGAACAGCTTTCATCTAGAAGTTGGGTCAACTTTCAACGCTTTTGTTTCAAGTGTCACGGGTGAATTCTCTGAAAAAGGGAAAGATCAAGGTAGAAAGGATTGCTTGCTGGCAAAAGTTCAGATCGTCCAGTTGGATGACCCCGTGCATCAAAATGCATTCAATGTGCTACATCATCAAATGGATCGCTACGCTCGGCATATTAAGCCTTGTACTTTTCTACCTGCACTTCAGGAGACTTTAATGTTCAAACTGAGTGAGTTGCGCAATTAAACTAATATAATCATTATTATTTTATTGATGAGAATGAAATGTGTTTCCGTAATAAACTTTCTTGATTTTGTTTTTAACTAACTTAACAGACAAACAAAATGATGACCGCATTAAGCGCCCTGGTCAGTGGTTGCGTGGAATCCGAATGGGCGAAATGGCTTATCTGATTGACCTGGATGACTTTGTACCCTTTATGAGCCTCCCCCCAGAGGATACGGAAGTTAGGGAGTTGTACGGGGAGTTCTTGCAGATTCCCGTTTTGACTGTGGACATCCATCCAATAGGTCAATGCAATTATGAAATTAACTATGAGTTATATTTTTTAGTGGACTGTTAAGAAGTGAAATCTTATTAAAACTCTAATTCTCTTTTTTCTTTGATTGTTAAATGCAGATAAAGGTGAACAATTAACTCTAATGGAAGCTAAAGAGAAATTGCAGTCATCGAGACAGTACACATTTAAAATTACGAACTCATTTGAAGATGGCTCTTACGAGGCTCTCTTTGGACCAGTGGTGACAACGGCCACCACTGAGAAAAATTCGCAGGAGGATGACGAATGAATTTGAAAAGCTGTAATTGTAATAAACGTACAAATTTAACAAGTGTAGTTTTCTCTGTACACAAATGAATTTATATTTTACTTAAATAGGACAAATTGCTTATTACTTATAACAGCGTTAAATGAATCATGAAATAAAAATTTAAAATGTATGAAAAACTGTATTGTTATTGTTATTATGTACCATAATTGATATTGATGGAAACACAAATTGTGTTACACAATTCAATCTCATTTAAAAATTCATAATTTTTTATCTTCATAATATCCAATCTCTGATTTGATTGATATCCAATTTGTGAATTAAAAATATTAAGTCAATCGTTCTAAACGATTCGTTCATTTATTGCACTAACTTAAGGCACTAAGGACTGACCGCCCTTTTTAATAAAATGAATTAGGTAATTCTGAACACCACAATTAAATCAACTAAATAAAGTATTCCAGTTACATTAACAAAGGAATTGTTTTACAGCATGTAATAAGACCGAAATTGTTTCTTGAGATTGTCCATTTCTTCTGGGGTGACTCCAACCAGTGTCCAATTGTCGAATGGGAACTTCTCGATTGTTTCGCCAAATGATCCAGACAGCAATGATTTGATTCCATTCATTGTAATCTAAAAAGAAACATGCAAAAAAGTCCGTCTTCAATTTTCAGACCCTGACTGCAAGATATTGCTTGGACTCGCACTGATTATAATTAATCAATAATATAATATTTTATTAAACTTACGTTTGTCAGTGGCAAATTGATTTTGCTGGAGGAAATACAAAACTCCTTGACCTTCAAATCCCGGAAAACACGTTGAAAGACCTCGTCGGTGATCTTAGGCATCTGGTCCAAATGAAGCAGCTTAAATTTTTTGAGATCTATAATAAAGATAAATAAAAAGCAACAAATCATAAAGACGGTGAATTAAAAACTAAAAAAGTGCAAAAATCAATCACATCACGCGTATTTACAATAAAACGGTCAATTACTTTTTAGTTCAAGGAAAATAGGCTTTTCCCCATCACCAGCGTCAGATCCAACTTGAATAAAATTCGCGTCCTCAATTTTGACACATGCTTTTAATGTCACCTCCTCCAAGAGGGGTAAACACTTCCATAAAACGGAAATTAACGAGCCCTCTCCAGGCCACCCATCCAGGGTCAACTTGGTCAAGTTTGGACATGACGCCACAAGGTGGTCAGTGACTGGCACAGGGAAGTCTGCCATTCTGCCATGATCCAGAAGCCCGAGCATCTCTTCAATGTAGTTGGGGTCGGTCTGAAACTCCTTGTATTTCAAAGTCAATTCTTGCAAAGCCGGTCTTTGCACCCTGTTAAAAAGCTGTCGCAACAAGTCATGAGTTTCAGCGCCACACAGCATTATCGTTGAGTCCACGGTCACATCCAGAATTTTAAGATTTGGCCATGACATTCCAACCCCAGAATTATCGAGAGCCAGAGTCAAATCAAACATGCTGTACGCACTTGAAGTGATCACCAATTTCTCCAGGAGCGGAAGTTGAATAGTACTCAGTTCCCAGCTCAAGTTTCTCATTGAAACTATCACGTTCTCCAGAGTAGTCTTTTGGTCATCCTTCAAAGGAGCTTCGCCTGGAAACCTGGCATCCACGTTGAGAAGCTTCACGCCATTTGCCTCAGCGATATTACAAAACATCCAAAACATAGACTCAGTTTTCGCGTTAATCATGTTGCTTCCGACAAAGTTCTTCAGATCGTAGTGACGCAGTTGTTTCGCTGCCCCTGTTGCTCGTTCCGGTTTCGAGATCAAACTCATCAGGCTGAGAAAGCTGAATGAACTGTATAAATTCTTCATCTCCAACAACATCAAGTCCTGTGAACTTCCGTGGGCGGTGTATAACCATGACCATTGCATTTCCGGATGGCAAAGGTACTCCAGGTTCCCGCAGGACTCCACCAAATTCCAAAAGTACATCTGTGAGGTCTTTTGTGGCAAGGTTGTTGACAACTTGCAGAGATCGACGGTTAAATGGGTTAGCTGGTTGAAAGTGGCCGGAAAGGGATACCGTGGTTCATTCTGGGTGTCCATTAGAGAGGGATGAGGACGAGAGACATCCAGAATTCCAACCGTTAAACACTTCAGATTCACCAGTGACTCGTAGAAACGCACCTCCTCTTGCCCAAGTGGCCCTGACATGCTGCTCACTCTTAAATCTTCAATTTGCCCTCCATAAATCTTCAAGAATTCCTCGAGAAATCCGTTATTCAAGAGTTGCTCAACATTTTGAAATTCCAAGGAAAACTTGCATGTTGGCAGTTTTGGATTCATCTGCAGAAGGAATTTAACATTCATTGATCCGTTAGTCTGCTTCCCTTCCGCTGCCACCGCTCCAAAACTAACTCGAAACTCCCCCCTGGACTTTCCGTGGAGTCCAATGAAGTCGTCAGCCGCGGCCTTCATGGGTTTGCACACCCTCCTGAATCTTAGGATGTCATTTATTTCCAGTTGGGGGAAGAGGTGGTGAGACAACTATTAAAAGATGTAATTATTATTTCACTTCATCATCATCTTCTTTAAAAAGTATGAATGGTTTTGCTATCAATTTACGCAACTTCTATTGCTTTAATTAACAACTACTTTTAATTTGGTTATTACTGCTAATGTTTTCTATTTTAATTTGGTTATTAATATTGCTAATGAATGGATCGATTATTTATTTAAATTATTAAAATATCAGCCATCAATAAATGATCATCAATTCAATAACTTACCACTTCCAGGGGAATGTCCATTAACGTCTTCTCTGCCATTATCCTTGCGCTCCCAATTTAATAACGATGTTCTATATAATAATAAAATAATCATCAAAAGTTACTTTTTAAAGTTTAATGTCAATGTCAACCGAAAAAAAGAATCAACTTAATATCCTCTCACCACACTGCAGTGACAGCAATCACAACAACCAAAGATGAAACAAGCTATTAATAGCTAATTGTGGGTTTAGTTTTTAACTAGGTCAAGAAAACTGTTTAAATTTTAAAATTCTCTTCAATTTTCGTTTGTTACAACTTGCAAGTGCATTGAGGATGAAATGAAAGAAAAAACCGCAAATCCAATATCGACAAATGTGTGGACAGGACAGGATAAAAATGCAGTAGCAGTAGCAGCTGTATGCTGGAGCTCCTTTTATGCTGAGATTTTTTTGCCACTTTTTGCGATTCAGTTGGCCTCTGGGGATTTTGAGACAAATGTGGAATTATGCAGAAACCTTTGTTCCATTCCAGAGCATCGAGCAGAAACTGAAAGAAAACGGATCTAAAATCTAAAATTAAAGAATTTAGATATAATTTAGAATAATTAGCTCAAAGAACAGCATCAGGCTGTTAAAATTATTTCTGCTAAAACCTAAAGCTAAAATATTGAGCCTGTTGAGCCATTAAATATTAATAAAACAAAGAAATCAATTGAGTAGCGTCTCTAGAAATTACATTTCACATCTTTAACATTTAATCATTCACAAT
>VYYJ01002682.1:0-20102 GCA_021029165.1 Cyphoderus albinus | reverse complement strand
TAAATTACTGGATTTTATTTTACTACTGATACTACCGCCCTTGGGCCTTTGGCTTCGTATTTTATTTGTTTGTTTGTTCAACTGATACAAGGGCCTTAAAGGCCCACTGGCTTCACTTGTTGATATATATTTTAATTACAGCTGAAAAATAGTGTGATTTTTACTTCCAGGATATTCTTCGCAGTAGTCTGTTATAATGGACCATTTTTTAAAAATTACAGTTGCATGCTAGTTGCCAACTAGTAGTTGGTATTCCTCAGTTGCGTTTCAAAATATAAATCCTACAATAGATTAGTCTACAGCAGTTTTATTGGATAGAAGAGAGTTTTAGTTTTATTTTACATCTGTGAGATAACTAATTCTAACGTTGAAAAATTGCACAAAAATTATCATTTTTATTACTGTTGCTTGCAATTTGTTGAAAGCCTAAAATGACTCCAACACAAGCACAGCAAGGTTGAACAAAGTGTGCGAAGCATAAAATTAAAAACTGGTTAATGAACCCGAACAGTCAGGAACGAAAGCGAAATTACCAAAAATTTCGTTTTTAATAGTCATTATTTTTGGCGGCTGAAATTCATAAAAATTACTATTACTAATGAAGAAAATATTACTTTCGTCAAATCCCGCTTCAGAATAAAAAATGAGTGGAGAAAAATTTGCAAAAGATGTGTGCACTTTATAAGGTGTAAAAGTATGATAATTTAAGTTTAATAATTTAAGATATGCCTGCTAAACATTTGTCGTTGAGTCATTATTTGGAAACATTTCTGGTTAAATGCCTACAGATATACGTATTTATTAAGTTGAACCTTTACTCTGTTCTGCCATCATAAAACAGTTTGTTGATGCGTTCCAAATTGCAAATGGCAAAATAAGGGAAGCAGAAATATTTTGGACCGTCTGAAAGACAAGGGAAGTTGTTTGTCCATGTTAAAGTTACACAGTTATTACAAACCAGCTGAAATGGGTGTGTATTTCGGGGTTCATTTTTCCTGTATGGCCTTAGTCATATTTGTTCGCGTTTCCTCTCTTTCCATTCTCATCACGATCTCGATCGTCCTCATGAATAGTGTGAATGCATGAAGAATGGAAATAGCAGAAAAGTTTTTCTTTGTACCCTCCTATTTCTACTATAGTTTGGCATTACTAAAGCAAAAGACGGTGAAAGAGGTAGTGACGGTGACACCATGTTTATCAAGAAAAAAACTTTCATTACACACCAAACCTCCTTCTATATTTTATTACCTGAAACTGGCGCCTGTTGTTTCTTCCCCAGGTTATGTAAAGATTTTGCATTCTGATATCCTATAGCAAATTCTCCTCCTTTATTTCCTGCTTTCTTTACCTTCCTCCAAAAACTAAATGTATGACTGAGTGGTTTGTATAAGTTATAATAAGTAGGAGAACAAACAAAGACCTTTCCTCAGATGCCCCTATTTTTGACAAAGCGGAAGGAAAATTACAGTAAAGCATAGGCGAAGTTGAAGCGTAATTCTAAAATGTGTTTGTTGCATGTGTTCCGTGTAAATAAACCAATTGTTTGCCATGTTTTGGTCCAGTCTCTATATTAAAAGCGGCAGACTATGGTTAGTCGGCAAATGTAGAAATGTTTTCAAAATTATGATTAAAACTTCAAACCAAACCAATATTTTAAATGTAGAAATCTATTGAATGGAGCTTTCATAAGCGCTATTTGAAAATAGTAATCAAGAATGTATTTTTCATTCGCACCTCTCCGAAGCTATTTGACTTTAGATTTTGATTAGAGAATAATGACAAATGTGCATGTTTCAATCGCTAACTTTCATTTGTTCATTTTCAACTCCTAATAGAGAAACATTTTACCTATAAAACGTGTTTCAAATATTCGGTGCATACGCTACCCTCAAATCGATATTTCATGTATCAAAGAATCGAAATGATTTTGTAATAATATCTATAAAATTCATTTTCCATTGAGGTAAAAGGGTTTAAGCTGGTTTAAGCTATCAGGTTATTCACATTAAAGCCACATTTGACCATATTTTCTATTCATTTGTGCTGTTTTTCCACATGTTTTCTTCCTGCTCATTACTTAGAATCGTGAAATGGTGTGACTTCAATGCGCGGAGATGAAAGCCTTTTTTCATTTTACTTTTTTAAATTAGTAAATAATAATCTGGAAATCGACAATTATTATAAACCGCTAACACAAAAATAGCATCATCAGAAATATAAAGTTGACAAAAATTATCCATTGTAGGTGTAGGAAATTATTATTTTATGCACGATTGCCAGCAGTGCAGTATAACATTGGAGTGAAAACTGCAATATAATTTATCTAGCTGAACTTGCTGAAGTCTTTTATGTTATCACGTACCGTCGAGTTGACGGCGTCAAACATAGAATTCCGTTTGTTACCTTCCGCTGTTATTCATAATGTAGGTAGATAAATAAATGTAAAACTATTCCAATTGCGAAGGTGGAAAATTGCTCGCGAATTAAGTAATAGCTGAAACGATTGCTTAAAAGTACTTTATTTGGCATAGTTGATGTGATATGAACTATGTTTTAGAACGTTTTAGAGCTTAATTGAACTAGTTATAGCTTGCTGAGATGACAGAGAGAAATGGACTAATGTTCTTACTCTTACTCCTAATTTTAAAAGAAACTAAACTGCTAAAATGCATTACAATTTAGAAAGCTTTTAGCTTCTAATTATTAACGTGAAACACTCGGATTTTTTGTTAGTGTGAGTTTTATACTGTGTGAGAACTAAATTTTGTGCTTTCCATATTCAATGAGTAATGCGTTTTTAATGAAACTTTAGCGTACAATGTAGAAGAGATAGCATCCAAAATCCCTTTAGCCAAAGCTCCAATCATCTTCTGCTCCATAAAACATCGACACTCATAATTGTTAGTTTTTATCTTTTGCGTACATATTTCACACTAGATCACCTTATTAACCCCCCGATGTCGACGAGGTTTTGCATGGGACTTTATCTGTTTTTCATTTCACTAAATATCTATTGTAAAAATGAAGTTGTCTCTAGTAATTTTCAGGCAACAGAGTTTGGAGGAATATAAGGCGGATGTTTTAGGTATTTATAAGTTTTTCACGCCGTAAGTGAAGCCTTTTAAAAAGCTTTTATAATCCGATCAAAATAACTACCATCGTTTTCCATTTGCTTTGCAGAGCATCGTTGATAGAGTTATGAAAAACTCTTGGGGACTGTGTCTTGCTGGTGAAATATCAATGGATAATCGTTATTATCAGTTTCAATGTGATGGAATTGTGATGTCGCCGGTAAATGTGCTTCATTTGTCGGCAGCATCATTTTTTATAAATAAGAAAACTGGCTGCTGGAAAGTTCTTCACAGTTTCAGCAGGTATAATTATACTTGAACTAACACTAGAGGCGTGAAATTGAGATGTTTGCGTTGCATTTTCTTCAATATATTCTCATAATGTACTAGGACCTCTACTTGCTACTCTTAAGAATAGCTACGTAATCTCCTTTTTATCAACGTGCTTTGAAATTAAATTTAAACACGAACATTTTATGGAGCAGTAAACTAAACAATAGCTCTATACCCGAATTTCCAGTAAAGTTGAATGTTTCATTTCCTTTATGATGTATATATTTTAAAGGTACCGGCATTGCCTGATTTTGTATCATATGATTGAAGAGTTCAAATAAACGTATCAAATATCGAATTGGCTGAATGGGTGCAAGAAGAAATGTTTAGTAATAATAGCAATATAATAATAATGATAATAAAAATAGGCGACGATTCTTGTGGGAAACGGGAGCATGATGATGATGTTGTTGGGCAAAGCGTAAGAGTTGTATAAGAAAATAGGGGGGAGCATCTCAGGCATCTCTAGAGAAGGCTGTGTTGCGTTTCTTCGATGACATTTATATCAAATATTTGAAGTGAAACGATGGGGAAATAGAAGACAGCACAAAAATTCTTCCCTTTGAGTGACTCTACATCCTTTTGGTTCATATTGGCTCGTTTGACGTTTGGTAATAAGAAAGGAATGCCGTCATTTCTCACAAATTTTCTAAGGAATGGGGTTCGAATTGAAGAATTGACAGCAACAGCCACCGTGACAAAGACAAGGAAGTGTAAGCCTATTCGCTTTTTAATACAAGTAGAGTCTACAACGTGAAATGAGGAGGGTACTTGTTGGGAAAATGCAGCCTCAAGGGAATGGTAAGATATGTATGGTCGTGTGAAGAAAAGCAAATCATTGGAGAAAGAATCAGTTTACAATAAAATATATATATAAACATAAAAAGCAAAGAAAACAGAGAAAGTAGAATTGTGGGGAATCTGGGAATACCGTCCATTTCCAAATCACTTCGCACATTTTGGAATAGCGAACCGAAAACTATTTGTTTGTTTTTTTGCCCATGGTTTTTGAAGCCATCTATGTCAATGGGGATTTTAAAACATCGACAAAGAAAAATTCAAACCAAAAGCTATACGTGAATCGTACACAGAAGCTACACAGTGGTAAATGAAGTATGAAATAGCATTGGTTTTGGTTCGGTTCATGGAGGAAATTGTGAAAGCAAAAGTGAGTAGTTTGACATTTGGTATAGTAGCAGAAAACCTAAGAAAAGATAAAATATATCAGAAACAGTGAAATGAATCTTTAACGTCAGAACATATGTAGCACAATACAATTTCAGTGCAGGAGAATGGTAGATAATGATGACTTTCTCAATTTGGTCAAGGAAGTGGAAAACTGAAATGATATCAAAATGAGCATTCTCGTAAAATTGTATCATTCGTATCATTTTCGTCTGATTTTTTTTTCTTTCCTGTATCCTGTACAGGTCGAGGTCATCTATCAGAAATGTGAAGCATGACTCTTGTGACTTTTATGGTTTTTATGAACTCTTGAGCTTTAGTCACTCTCATATAATGTGAGTGTTTATAGAGTTGCTGCAAAGGTGCATTTGAATATTAACATTACATCATACTTATGTACATGATTCTATCTCATATCACTGATATGATATCAGTTCTCTTCTCATTATTTTTTACACTATTAGTAGATGCACAACACGGAAATGAGAAATTGAGAAATGGGAACCGTAGTATTTATATTATTACGCCACAAATAGTATGAGAATGAGAATGCTTTTCAGTCCGTTGTAGACTGTGGATGAATATCCGCACCGTACGAAAACATACTTTTGACGATCTGAACAAGTAACCCAAACTTAATTCGTCATCGGTGTTCCTAATTGAAACAGAATAGTTTGTCGTATCAAATTGCAATGCAAAAACGCAGACTCATAACTGCTCATTACATTTCAGTTGAAGTTTTTTTTTGAGTCATAAATAAGTTACAATATCTGTGACTGATTGTTAATGACATTGCTACTCTACAAATTGGAGAAAGCTTCTAGGACAAAGAGTCTTTCTAGTTACAATTCACTCTATCAGCTTGTTCAGGTTAGCAGCGACACGGCGACAGCAGCGACATGTTTAAATAAATCACTACAAAACTCGATTTGTTCCAAAGAGAAGCTTAAGTCGACAAAACAGACCTGTCTGATCTGACCAGACATAACATCAACATGCCTAATTTAGGTATTGCAACTAGAAGCAGTAATTGCCACTGGAGGGGTCTCATTTGTCAAGTATTATTTTTGTACCACTGCCATTATTTTAGGTGTAAACAACATTAATAAATCGTATAAAGTTGTATCCGTAGTGTCTGTTGAATTAATTTTACATCTTATTGTTAGTTAAGAGATTTATCCTTGCCATGGGAGAAAGGCATCTATCAGTGACTAGTGCACAACCTGTGTAGCGTAAACCTTTTAAACCAATAATCCTGAATAAACCACTTTGTGATCTTTTTTGGCATTTGTGGTGACCAAAAATCAAACCCCGTTCTAAGCCTTTGAAAAAGCTTCATTTTAGTAATGCCAAAGCTGTTTGTAAAATTATTAAAGCACAAAAACGTTCTCGCGTGTACACTCCATAGAACTAGACCAGGTCTTTCCGCAATCGTCATGTATTAGTATTCAACCAGCACATCTAGTTGTGTAACTTTATGTACGTCTCTGACTCTGTCTCCAAACACTTTCTATCTCTCCGTTATCATTTCCACCATCTTTTTATATAGCATTTTCTTGCCACAACTCGATCCGATAAAAAATGAACACAATATAAACGTTTTCCCATGGCCTCCTTTATTTCAGCATCTTGTAATTTATCTTTCACTCGTCGTGGGTATCTGATACGAACATGACTTGATGCAGCCTCATTCATCTTCAATTGATACATGCTTAACCTCCTTTTTTACAATTCACTTTCTTTATTCAAAGAGAAATTGCTTTGATAGTTTAGGTTTTGGTAAAAGGAAACTATTTTCTTTCCATGTGATGTAAATCGTCAGTGAAACAGGGTTCATCCTGTTCGACCATGAACAGAAGATGGAACCACTTCCATTGTGAAAGAAAGAAGAGACTCCGCGTTCGTTTTGATTATCGTAACTTTTTAAGAGCTTTCTCTAAATAGCTTTCATACATTTAGTGGGATTCTTTAACAACAACAAAACTAATGGTGATCCATTTTTCCAACATGACAGAAAAAAACATTGTAAAAGAAGGAAAGGAAATAAAATGTCAAATCCATCTTCCTTTGACTCTTTATTTATGAAAGTTTACAAAGGCACTTTCCCAGTCTGTAAATACGTTTTAGATTTGTTGGTTTGGCGGCATTTAAATGGAAGAAAGCGCCAAGGGCCCTGGTGAATTAGGTTTCTCAACAATTACAATGAAGTTAATGCAGTCGGAAAAGAAATACTTTGAAAGTAAAACCTCACAACTTGAAACTTTAAACCTTACTGCAAACAAAAAACTTCGAAATGTTCACAGTCAAAGTTAAATTATTACAAATTTATTGTGAAATCCTTTGTCAAACTTATACCTAATGCATTTTGCTTTACGATTTTCAGTAACCACAAAGGGCAATTTGGAAATGCTACTATGAAGGTACATTTTGGCTATTTTTGAAACTCGAAAACTTGCATACTTGAGAAAAGTATAAACATAAGACTTTTTCAAGGCAAACTAATGTGAAGCTTCGCAGATTGGCACTTGTATTCATGGTCAACCGAACCAACGGACATTTGATCACCACTAGTACAAAGTTGTGTGCATACATACAATATTAGATGCGATAGTGCAAGTACGATATAATAGCAATTTTAGTATAATAAATTGCTATTGATCTTTTCATATAATGAAGGTAAAATGAAAAGAGTGGGGGAAAGAGTCCAACAAAAGTTGCTCACTTGGGTAGCAGTGCAATCAGAATCGGTACAAGCTTACTGAATAGGGTAGTAGGAAGAAACTTTTAAGTCGCTTCTAATAAAGTGTAATTTCTGAAGAGTTTCAATTGGAGTTGTGCTAAAAGTATGATAAGAATAGAATAGACTAGTGGGAATGAAGGATAAACCACAGAAAGAAGAAGCATGCAATTGTACAGAATGTGAAAGCGCTTCAGCTGAATATCTTGGATTAGTGGTCTCTCTTTAATTCTGGCGTGCATTGTGGAAAACGCAGATTAACGCTAGCTTAGCTAAAGTGTCTTATAAAGTACCATTGAATGAACAATAAATTTTAAAATCTAATTTAGCATACCATTTATCCGAATGGTTTTGCGTCCATTTTCCTCCTTTTAACGCACAAACTCACACTAATTAACTTACTATGGTCGCCTCCAACTACAGTATTTTAACCAGCTTGATATAATGGCTCGTAGTTTAATTATAGCTTTATAATCATGTAGGCAGAGAAAGTCTCACCTTAGATATTTTACAGCAGTACATATTCATTCCATCCATAATCATGGAATGAGATTGGTCAGGTTGACACCATTTTTAAGTTCCCACAATCAATCAACTGCCAATGAACCAATAACCGTACCACGGTTTTTTAGAATTTTTAGAACTTAGTTTGTATAACTCAGTTTCGATACGTTACAACGATATTAAAGAATTGATTAATAGTACATAAATAAACAGAACAGGTATTAAGATTGAAGCTGCGTTAAAGCCAACAATTCAGCGAGAACTAGAAGGAAAGGGGTTTGTGTAAGGGGTCGCTGGACGTTGGAATTCAATCATTGTACCACGTGCGTGCCACTTTTCAATACACGTACATTATCAGAGATGCCGAAGATGATGACAGATCGATTTAAGCTGCTTCATAAACTATAGCAAATAATAAAAAATATAGTACAGGGCATCTATGTTATATTGAATCTTACTCACGTACTTTAAGTAGGTAATCTAAATTTTACTGATACACGTTTTATGTGTAACTACATAAATATTTTTCAGAAAACCATACAGCCAGTTCAATGCACAGAAGTTGAGCGTACCGAGTACATTGCTTTCCTTTATTTGAGCACGTCTCCTTAATGTTTGATAGCGTTTCTCTTGTCAAATCTATATAGAAGAGGCATGTTATATGCAATTTAGTAGTGGGGGTCGAAAACAGGCTCTTCTATTCTATACGTTACAGAAGATTAACATTGGAGAATTTTTATGATTTTTGAAAATTAATCTAAACGGACGAAAAAAAGAAGAAATCTTCAATAATTTTGTTGTATTCAGAAGCAAAACGTATATGTAGTCTCTCAATTTTGGGACAATTTTTTGGAAGATTTGGAGCGAGAGCGGGGAACAAAAATAAAAGTATGGATAAGAATAGAAAATAGATGCTTCCGTTGAAATACCAAGGACGTTCTTGATACATCGTGCTGGCAATTGTTGTTGAAAAATGGTGGACTACTTACAATGAGAAGCAGGAAAACGTTCCTTTCCCTTCGTTAGTAATTTTTGCTGTATCGATCGCCGTGCGAACTCAAGAGTTGTCTGCACTCTGCATTTTCCCTGTCCATTATTCACATTTGATTTATTGGTCCTAACAACGTTCATTTTTACGAGGAGAAAGTTATCTTTCGTAAGTGCATGGAGAAAAAAATAAAATGTCTGAGTAGTTCTAGCTGTTCTGTCCTTCCTTTGTTTGTGAATTTGACGTGCTTCAACTGCATCAGCAGGAAAAATGAGACAGAGGCATGTGGAAACGAACAATACAGCTAATGGTGCATGAAGACTATCCTCCTCAGGCCACTGAGTGAAAGTAAAAGTAAATGAAAAACCTCATTGTTTCAATGCTACAACTTCTCCACACTGCTATAGTCGTTTCTCCACCTCTTAAATTGAATCTGTTAATGCTAACATCATTTAATAACGGTCATGAAGGAAGGTATAATGTTATAAATACACTAGTAGAGTGATGTCCACAATTATAAGGTAATGCACAAAAACTCACGTTATATTCAGGTGGGGGAGAATCCGTATCGACAAAGGAGTCAAAGCTCCCCTCTCCAGACAGGCCGCGGTCTGAAACAGACCCATGCGTTGGCCTATTGCTATCCGCGTCATTGTCCACAATAGCATCCTTGTGAACATTTCGCTGAACGTGGAGGTGGGTTGAACTGAGAGCAAGACGTCGGGGCACCGGACGACCTTTCCCATCAGAAATTTCCACGAGGGATGAGTACACCATTAAATTCTGTTAAGTGGAGGAATCAAACCATTTTATTAATGCAATGGGCTGAATGAATGAGATTTTGTATTATCATGCAAATGTAAACGAATGAAAAGAGAAAGTGTAGTAGTAAAAGAACTTAGTGAAAAGTCAGTGGCATGCATATCTGTGTGAGTACATAATTTTCTGTGAAGAGTGCTTGATTATAAAATTAGAATCGAGTGAATCAAGATTGGAAGTGGTATGCAGAAAATATAGATTATCGTGACCTGAAAATGTTGATAGGCAAATGTAGAGGGAGAGATTGGGAATTGGATCAGTTGATGCAATAACGGAGATGGGACGAGTGAGAGCTCAAAATAAGGTAACGTTTTCACTGGGTACTTGAACAATAATCTGAAGAACGGAAATCATGAAAAAGAAAGTACAAAAATCCGGAATCACAATTTTACATCCTTTGACTATTCCTTCATGTATAATTTTGCTTGTTTATGCAAGCATATACATTTTGTTGATTGCAATTACTAATACAGAAAATAGTTAAGCCTATAGTATGAACCACGCCAGTCACCAGTTTTGAAGCATTATAAAATGCTCTTCATTCACAGAGCGTCCCGCGCTTAGTAAGAAAAAGAAATGAATTCATTCTATCATTTCTAATTACTTAATCCTAATTAATTTAACGTAGATTATTGACAATACATATTAAGCCTCACAATTCTAACATAGATACAAGCGGATAGTAAATAAAATGCATCTCTTTAGAAAAATCGTTCATGTGACCACAGGTAGTAATAAAGATTTAGTTTCCATTACATTTCCTACAGTATTTCCCAATTTTTATTTTCTCCAAATATCATTCTGCTGTGGTTGGCTAGGACCTGGATTTGCAACAGATTCAATCGTGATTGTGAGTACTCAAGTGTCGTGCCTTGTGCATACTGTGGTTAGTTGGATTTTGATGAAGGATGCGTTTTGTAATTGGATAGTAGCTTGGGATTTTCAGCAGTAAAAAAATAAAAGGAAAAGAGAGCCTACAACAATACCGAGTATTTTTGAAACGTAAGAAACATTCACAGCCGAAGCTGTAAAGAAATCTGCATCCATTGAATAACTCTAAAACAGCACATCTCTAAACCAGAGTTAGTTTCTTCATCTTTGCTACAAATCCCAGCTGGACATATCGCACACGCATTCTCACTCTCACATGTCTGCATATCTTGATGAAGCTTGGAACAGACAGAACAATTGGATTTGTGGTCTATGAGATTTTTTACGATCCTACTTCATCCCAGTATTCTTCTCGCTTCATTTCACAAAATTCTTTATAGTCGAAGTCGACTTCCATTTCCAAAAGGAAGTAAACTCTACAATTCAAACAATGTAACAGTCAGAGTTGATTATATACAAGTTTTTTATTACAGCTTCAAAACCTGAAACGGATAAACGGTACAACATGAGATATTTGTTTCCTCTGATGGTGCAAGTGTCTTTGTTTAGAAGTTAAAGCTCTGGAAACTAATCGATTAAGCCCGCTTTTACCAATAAAACGTTTCGGCTACATGTAGGATTTCAAGGATGACCTAATGGAAGACCTAAAACTATCAATGTAGAAATTGTAATGTTTTGTATAAATTTAATCCAAGCATTGACTACTTAGTACATTATGAATGAGTGTATGTAAGAGTAATTATAACACTGTGAAGCATTGGTTGAAATATACATTTTCAATAAACATCAGACAAACATCCTACGGCAGGGGTTACTTTATATACTGACTGCTTGGAAAACTAGCAAGAATTTTCCAAACGTTCAGTGTGGCACGAAAATTTAGTCTTTCATACATACTAGATACTATCCACCTAATCCATCATTCACTCTTCTTCCGTATTTACCCAAAGTTCATGAATTTTTCATGTTGGATTACTAACATGATAATTTCCGTCTAAAGAACTACAAGGTAATGGATGGAAGTCAGAGCGGAAGTTTTAGTCATCCTCTTCCTCCGTAGGTATGTATAAAGTTAACGTAATCCATCAAAATCAAACTGAAACAGCAATGTGTACCTTTGTAAGCATAATATTCAGATAGCTTTTAGATAATATTAATACTACTCTTCGTTACTACTGGTTAGAACGAAGATCACGGGGAAGTGATAAAATTAAACAAGGGAGACGAATCTTTAAAAACGCAGACTGTATATTTTAAAGTAAATTTTTATCCGCATTCCTTTTTATGCAAATAAAAATAATGCACCATTTTGATATTTAAATTCATTTAATTTCTAAGTTTAATAAAGAATTTATAACTTGCCTTATCGACTTATAAATCAGCAAAATCACAGGAATTTTAAACAATACATATATTATGTATAATGGATTTATCAGTGATAATATGAAACCGAATTACAAATATTAATAACGTCGAGGCTATATTTGCTCACTGTATAGGAGATAATTGAGACTGATTGAAAAATATGTTTAAAAATCTTTAACAAGTTTTAAAGAATCTGCAATATACAGGGTCTTTCATAAAGATCGATACATTACCATGGACACTTACATAAGGGTACATGAAAATGATGTATCGATCTTTATGAAAGACCCTGTACATATGTAGGTAATGAGGTCAGTCGAAATGCATCTGACTATGCAAACAGAGAACACAGTTGCTCCAGTTTTTCAGAAGCATAATTTCTGCTACCAATTTATACGGCACTATCAAAACTCCTCGTTTGATATATCATATATGAAAATGAAGCCATCGTCTATACAGCTTCCAGCTTTTATTTAACAATATAAAAATACTGTCATTTTTAATGCTGCCAAAAAATGTGGAGTTCACGGAGTTTACTAGAAACATGCAAACTAAAGTATTCAATCAATATGAAACGCATACATAATTAACCGTATCAAGCCATATTTTGAAAAATTTAAACATTTATAGATTCTGCAGAGTTAACGAACTGAAAAGCTTTACTAATCTTTTATCTGTTTTCGTTAAAGCTGTCACGAAAAAGCTGTTAATATGGATATAGGAAATGAACACCACGCCGCCGATTATTTTGTTTCGCCTATTTATCAAAGTCAATCTCTTCCCCATGAGTTTAGGGAAGTTTCATGTTATTCTTAAGAAGATTTAACCCTGGAAAATGTTTATGTGACGAACATCTATTTAAGATTTATTTGAAAGAATTGATTCGTTCAACTCAAAATGATAATTTTACTTGAATAAATTTGGAATACCTGCCTTATAATTTCCGTTTCCAATAAACGTATCATAAAATTTTAATGATGACTATACTATAATTACCCACACAAGTAGGGAACAAAAGAACCCTTGAAATTGATCACATGAAGAAAGGCTTGAATAAAACACTACACTCTGGAGAAATGAAGAAGTGTAGATAAAATTGCTGATTTTATAACTCCTATTTGCATTCGGTTATATACATACATATATTGTCAGATTCCTGCAGACGAAGAAAAGGAGCTTTCTAAGAAGCCTCAGGGATCTAGGAAATACTCAAATCCATAGCTCTGACGACGTGTCTGTCTTTTCCTTCTTAAGACCATGGAGAAAGTCGAACTCGAAATATGTACTCATCTTTCCTGATATCCAGAAAAGTTGATGCATTTGAGCCAGTTGAAGAGAAGCCAGCTCAAGAAATGGAAAGGACAGAAATTGTACTGCTTCAGTACCGTGTTATCAAATGTGATTCGTTGCTCGTTTTTATCTCTTAATTCAACTCCACATAAAAGTCTATTTTATTTTTCGCATATGTAGAAAAGAATGATTTTCTTTGGCTTCTTGTGATATTTATTGTTACGATTATAAAATCTATCCACGTCTTTTCCATATTAAAACATTATCTTGAATCTGACTGAACCTGAAGTGTGTGCTGTGTCATCATATACATCAAAGTAAAATAGTAGTATATGCATGTAGGATTAAGGCTAGCGAAGGCTAGAGATCTGCTGCTGGTATACAAAATTGCTTACGAATTTTTTATTTATCTTGGACAGAGTTGGTATAAAACATCCTATTTTAAATGAGATGGTCTATAAAGGTCCTAGGTACGTACTTATGTTTGGATAAATCTGCAGTGCTAATGACAAAGTAACATTTTTATTCCACTTTCAACTTTCCTTTCACAAATGTGGCATCGAGAGCAACACTCTTCTCTTGTGTTTTAACATCTTCAGGGTGTAAATGTTTGACTTGTCAGACTCAACAAAAAAGCCCTTATCAAAAACACAGAAGAAACGACAAAGTTCTACTTTTACTTTCATTCTTTCACCTATCAAAAAACAAAAGCAAACGTAGACTTTCCTGCAGAGCGTGTAGTTTTGAGCATTTTCCAAACAAAATAAGAACCTGTACATTCTGTTGATTTTCTCAGAAAAAAACTAAGGATGTTTCTGTTTCTCACAGATTCCTTTCCCGACCTAAATACTAAGATAGAGCGTTAGCATTATCGAAGATTTTATTTTCACTTAACTGATAAGAATGAACCATTTCTGTAAGGCTATGTGAAACAAACAATGAAAGGACAGAGTCAATAAAGGAATTTTTCCTGTTTGTCCTACTTCTATCAAATTACGGTTTTAGTTTTGACTTTTGGGGTATACAAGAAAAAAGCGGCCTAAAGCAATAACGATAGCCTATTTCGAAACAAGGACCGGTTCAGATGTACAGAACCAGCCTGGAATTTGAAATGTGATGTGTTTTATTCACTACCAAGGTTTATGGTGGCTATTCAATGAATGTTGAATGACAATAAAAAGATCGCATGCAGTAACAGAAACACTCCAAAGTTTGTATTTTACATTGTATGAGCACTGACATCATCATAATTCCTGATTATCGTCATAACCCTTGGGTCCTACATAAACTTTCTGACCCTCATTTATGTAACTGTCTTTTTTGCATTCGTACAATTCTAAAGGCAATAATCATGAATTAATAACAATTTACTTTACAATTTTACATCAATTGTTTCTTGAAATCTTGACAAGAATTATCGCTGTTGTAGAATATTGGTACTTATCAGGTTTACTGAGAGAATTGTACACACATTGGAATAAATATAAAAATTGGTAAATCTCATGGTCATGTAGCGTCTGCAATGTGTTCCTCAGATATGTTTTAATTTTTAAATTATATTTTGTGTGTTTAAATAGTTAAAGCTTTACTGGAGTTTGTCACGCTTTCCAAAAACAATTCACAGTCTTTCTTGATCAGACGTCTTCCGTTTGTAATTTAAAATTACAACGTAACCTAATAATACTACGCCAATTGTGTCCACGAGTGGGAAGTTGAAAAAGCGTTTCATGATGATAAGTTTTATTTTTGATAATACATTTTTGTAACTTTTAAACATTCTCTAGTGTGCAAAGAAAGCATTCTGTGGTACTGAAATATGTTCGGTAGTCTTGAACTCAAAACTTTAGTACTATTTGGAGCTTGGCACTGGCATCAAGTACAACGACATAAATTTGAGTTAAATTTTCAGCTCAAAGTTTTTTAAATTTAATTTTGACTCTTTCTCTTTTTATGAAATGTTGCTTTTTGCTTCTTGCCATTTCCACGTCAAGTCCTGAGCAATCTGTTTTGTTACGTCAGTTTTAAAGTTGAGTAATTATAATACAAGGTAAAAGTTGTTTTTACTTTCAAAATTATGTCGAATTTCTTTTACAAACAGCAAAATATTCCTTGCAGTGTTAGAAGACACATGTGCTGCACAACCGTTCATCCTCTGCTTCCAACTTGCTTTTAAAACTTTTCTCTACTTGTTTTATTCTTACCTTTGGTAGAAACAAAAAATGCTTTATAAATTGTAGATGGAAATTATGTGGGCGTGTTGATTTTTATACTACCAATTCCATCCACTACTATACTGCATTGACAAAACCGACAATACAATTACTATACTATACAAATATGTACAAGCACAAGCAGATAAAAAATTTATTATTGGAATTCATTTCCGTCTCACTGCTGACCATTACACAGAAACTAGTGTTTTTCTAGCTTTGTCATGCGACTTTATTCCAGCCGCTTCTACATGGGCTTTAGAATGTCCGGAATGCTGAATTTCCTGCTTTAAAATCAAACCTTTTAATGGCAATACAGCATTAATTCCGTGGTCATTATTCTACAAAGAGTTTATCAGATTATAAAACGATATAGGTATACGGTTCATTAAATACCCTATAAAATCTCTAGTTTGTAGAGCATTTCTAATTCATTTTACATTCCATACATTAGAAAAAGGTGAACTTCTGCTGAAGTAGAATGAACCCAGCAGATCTGGTACATCGACTATTTATATTGTGTTTATGCAGCAATGCAGATTTATTTTTTCCTATTTCTCTTGAGCTTTTGTGTATTAATGTTTACGATGCAAATATGTAAATATTATATGAAGGCTCTTTTATACCAAGTGATTTGAACAGAAAAAGTTTCATGTTGATTCCCCTAGCTTCCACTTAAGCAGGCGTATTCACATGAGAAACAAAAAGCAGCGATTTTGCAAGCTTATGGCTACTCATAATGGGATAGCTTAAAGAATCCCGTGCCGTTATACATGCATAAAGATTGAAGCCTTTTCTGGTTTTAGCAAAAGTTGAACTGGAATTTATTTTATATAGAAAAATAAAACATAATTGATATGCATACTATCTGAATGAGTCGTTCACAAATGTTTTATGTATTATTTTCTCTTGGAGAAAGCGTATAGATATACAATGTTATAATGAGGGAAGGAGCACACGTGCACGTACATAAGCGAATCATGAGGAAGCTGATGATGCTGTGTCTTTCCAAGCGCCTTCTGTCTTCCTTCCGCGCTTCCCTTCGGTCTTTTTGTATAGACAGACACTTGAAATGAATGTTCATTGTACTACTCCCTGCTTTCTCCCGCTAGTTATGCGCGATTTTATAATACAGCTATGGAATATCGCGGAGTACAACTTTATAAAGACGACCCCATTTCTGGCATGGAGCCAGAATTTTTTTGGTAAAACTAGAAATTGTGCAGTCTAATCGTAAAGAAAGTATGAAAGTGGGAAGGGCACTGCACTGCATCGACGGACTCATAGAAAAGTTCCATGCAGTGCAACACAAATATGGTACTAGTGTATTAGTTGTATTATTACAGTCACAACTTTGGACTAAAAAAACTAAAAAAGGCAAGTCGACAAGCAACAAAATGTTCAGAAAAGTAAAAGTTTTATGCATTACTATATAACAGACGGTATACAGCATATTATATTTATAAACTGTCCAAAAATTCCCATTTGACTCCCTTTACACTTGCTTTTGCTTTTGAAAATAGATATTATATAGGTTTTATAGATTTCAGTGAAAAGGAAAGAAACTCAAACGTAATGCCCACAAAGAGAGTTGATTTGTGCTGAGAAAAGCATACAAACAGAAAAGAGTCTTTAACACGGTGCTGCAATGCCGACTGCTGAAGTTCTCACTTCCATCAGGCTCTTATAATTAGGCGATATATCATGTAGTTATTATTTACCTATAAGCATACCTACGTGCTGCAGTTGATGTAGTTTCAGTTGAAGCGAAAATAGTAATTAAAGAACGAGTTATGATGGTATGCGTGTGGTCGAGATAGAAAGGGAGAGAGGGCTTTCATCACTCTCTGTGAATTGGCTGTGGTAGACCGAGCCAGTGTAGCAAAACTCTGTCACAAATGTAATTAGGAATTGACAATTACTAATGGAATGGATCTTTCCCTCTTTTTCTCACTGCTTCGGGTAATGTGTACCAACCAAACATCGCCGACTTGTTTCAGTAGATTCTCGTTACAAAAAACTAGAATAGTCTGAGTGACATAAGTAAAAGTTAGACGAAGACGATCAAGACCCATTATTCAAGAAGACCAGTTGTCAAATTAATCTTCGACATTTAGTGAAGGTTTTTGCTGAATGCGTTAATTTAATGGAACGGAGAGCCTAAACAGTAATAAAGGTTTTTCGAACTTTGATTTTTATTATTACGCTAAATATGGCTAATTTTCTAACTTAGCGCAAACTTATTCATTTTAAAAACCGTGACGGTATTAGACAAGATTTACATCTAGTATTGTTTTCTTTACAGTTTTCATTGCTCTTAACTTTCACAAATGCAGCTATATATCTCTAATATTTCAGCTTAATGCAGCTAATATATTCAGAAATCTAAGTCCTCCAATAACAGTGTGCCACTTAATACCCTTATGTACTGATAGGATTGAGCTACAAAATCAAAATGCTGTGTGATTTGGTCAGGGCTTTGAAAATAAACTAAAGTAAAGGGATTTCTAGGTGATGATTTGTTTGCCACTTCAAGGTTGTTACAAGTGGGTATACGTTTTAACAAGTGGTTTAGTTAGGTAGATTACAACAAAACACAAATAGCAAATTACGATAAAACACGAACAGCAAATTAAAAATGGGTTACATTACAGAATATGATGTTTAGCAACTTTTGCATTAATATTAGTCCCAGTGAAAGCATGTCTGACCTTTTGTTCTGATTCTCATAATCATTACTCACCTGATCAAGTGTACTCATCGGTGAAGGATTATTGTTGGGCATGATCAGTTTTCCGTCTTCAACACTTCAATGCTATTGTACCACTTGACTAAGAAAAACATGGTAAAAGCCTAGATGAACTTTGAGCCCCAAACTGCTGTAGGAGAGACGAAGAGGTTGGAATTTTATCGTTGCAGACTTCCATTCCCACGGAGTTTTTTCTACTTCTTTGAGCTCTGCAGTAGCAAAAATATGCAATTCCAATATTGTCCGGAATTAATTTGAGTACAATACAAATTTGTAATACCAGCTCAAAATAACTTGTAATGCAAGAGTGATTTCTGATGGATGGCAATTTGTTTGGTAATATTTATAGTAAGGAATCTCATGGACAAAATGAAAAGCATTGCAAGTTACAATTTGTAACATGGCATGGCATTAAATTACAGGAGTACAGAAGTCCTTTTCATGTTAATGTATCTAATTCCAAGCCGTTATGTGTACTAACAATTACCGTATCAAATTGTGATTTTCTCTTTCTTCATTGCATACTCTTCATTTTTATGACTTTCTTAAGTGATTTTGTTGCTAGCATAATGACATGACATAATAATCGTGACATTATTGGAGCGCTCGTAAATATGCAGTAAAATAATGCAAGCACCATATCAATATGACAGCTTATAATCTAGGATTTTTGGAAGTAACGAATGCGTACTCCAATTTGGCTCTAATTGCTGTTTTAGGTATCATTTATGTAGGTTTCAACATTGGATTAACCAGGTAGCCTTTTCAGTCTATTTATATTCGTCTTTCGTGTACGTATAGAGTTTTGCGAGAACAGAAGAGGCATTTGAAGCAAAAGGTACATCATTTGCAGAAAAATGTCAGTATTGTCCTTAGGTACTCCTTGGTAGCATGAATTATACATTAGTTGTAAGAAAATCGTTTGACTATCGAAGTGTTCTGGGCCGTTTTGTGAAAGTGAATGGGAACAACATGTAACACGAAGTAGGGTCGCAGGGTGAAAGCGACCATGATAGAGGTTGCGCTGAGACTCGACTTTTCGTTCTGTCTAACTTTTTACAAATTGACATTTTCTTTGGAGAAGCTAAAGTGAAAGTCACGCTGTTCTTGATTTAAGTTGCTGAATAGGACAATTGACGTTACATCTTACTGAAAGACAAAACGATAATTCAACTATACTTCAACTACGCTATCATTAGGGAATAGATTATGAACTGCGTTGCAGCAAGCCATAAAAGTTTCAACTTAATGATGATAAAAGATAGCTCAAGTTAGGTATTGTGTCATCACGTTGCAGAAATTATGATAAAATTCACATCTCATTTACCTGATCCTTTGCAAAAAGTAAAGTTATTTAACTTGTACCATAACCGTACCAAAAAAAGATTATCAAATTGCATCGCAGTTGTGTTTTCTCTACTAGCACATAAAAATAAATTTTAATGATATGAAAAAATAAAAATCGTTCTTAACCTATCTCCAATTATGTTTCACAATGTGAATGTAAATAGGTTACAAACCATACGAATATCTACATATATATTTAGTTGTCAATAAATATCACCTTAAACTACATAAAAGAAGTGCTGTCTAGTGCTTGCCTTCAATCTCAAATTCATATATCAAACCTAGTCTATAAATCTGATCTAATATGGTGTTAGTAATGTAATTCTAGTCAAATTTGAAAGGTTTTAACTTCTGTGAGCCTATAACCTACCTGAAATACTGCACCTTCCTGTAATAAAAGAGGCACATAAACAGAGGACTTCGGTGTTGATTTAGAGAGTGAAGCCTTGTTATCGATGGATTAATTGGTGCTCATCAACTAGAATCTAGCACATCTCAGTAAACCAGGTTGTTCCAGACAGACACACTTGATCGAGGTTTACAAAACATATTTTCCTGTAGAACAAGGAGGATTTCTTACAATGACTCTTTAAACGATGCCGTGTTTTTTCCC
>VYYJ01002681.1:0-20105 GCA_021029165.1 Cyphoderus albinus | reverse complement strand
TAAGGTTTACTTCCTTTTTCTTACTTTTCTACTCATGCTTTTAATATAAAATGATGTGTCCTACCTTTACCCAGAGTCATGAAAGTTCATACAAAAGAAAAATTAGCATTCCGGAAGAAAAAGTTTTTCATATCTGGCGCTTCCATTCATTTCTATTAGGGAAGCAACGGTCCGTGAACTAATACTATCTGCTCCACTTCTATCTTTGTACTTTGTGAACTACCGCAGTGTTGAAAGCGGAATTCGAAGGAACAACGAGAGCGGCACAAGTATTTTTAGTGGCGAAACTTGCTCATAAAAACGTGTAGAAATAATTTATAGGATAGCGTTGTGGAGCTATATTATGTTCCTCCATTTGAAAATTCTGTGAGCTGCATTCCCAATATGCAAGGTGCTTATTTTATTTTATTATTCAAGTTTAAAAGTGCACGTTCACTTCATATGATTATTATTATGAACCCACTGTCATAAATACTAGCCATCCTTTCCGCCTCCCAGATTTCCTCGCACAGATACTTATTCGCCCCGACACAAATGTTATTATAGTCAAACCTTGTTTTTATTATTTCTTTAGCTATGCTAACTAAATTAGTAATTTCCGGGGGAAATGTCAAGCCTCTGTATAAGTCGCACATTTCTCTTGGCTGACACATATGCATTATTGGCAACGAAACTTTCTGCTTGTCTACGTGATAATGTTGAGTATCCTCCGGTTTTCAAATTCTAATACATTTACTTCTCAACGCAAAAGGACAAGGTCAGTTTCGTTTAGAAAAAAGTTATTTTTTGTGAATGTACATACTCTGTAGTATAGAAGGTAGAATTTTCTTTTGTGAATTATACAGTCTACTAAGTTGCCTGCACAAACAAGTTTCAGAACAACTTTTCTATTCAGACAATGAAGCTGAAATGTGCGTAAAAAATATAACCATAAACTTAAGTCCGTGTAGTGCTAGTCTTTGTAGAATGAAGTGTCAAATGTGGTCCAACAAACATTGTAACGTGAGTTTTTTTTCTTTCGTTTTCAGAAGTTGGTATTTAATAATAATAAGAATGGATGTATAATAAATATACAAAAGTGTATACATCAGATGTACTCAGACTCTTTTTTCTAACCTTCTCTCAAGTTTTCTCACTCTTTTCACTTTCTACTTTGAGAAAAGTAGGAAAAGGACTTCGAAATTGGTATATGGCAGAAGTAATAGTGAGCGAAAACATGAAGACAGGAACAGAGACACGGCACGGTGTAAAGTTCCTATTTTCCCCTCCGTCCGACATAGAAAGTAGGAAAAGGACTTCGAAATTGGTATATGGCAGAAGTAATAGTGAGCGAAAACATGAAGACAGGAACAGAGACACGGCACGGTGTAAAGTTCCTATTTTCCCCTCCGTCCGACACAAACTATATTTTTCGGGTTTTCCTTACTTTCACCAGGCTACTTTTCTTCTATATTTGGAAGGAATATCAGGGACGTAAGGAGAAGAAGGGAAAACTAGAGTGGAGGGAGTAGCAATGAATATCAATCTTGATATTCTTTTGAAAGTCTTACAGAGGAGCCGTGTGGAATTTTAAGCGTGCTGCGCTGAGTGGTGAGTAATACAACTTTTGCAACAATGTGTGGAAAAGGGAGCAGAAGAGGGCAAGAAGGAGGATGAAAAAATGGGCACAAAAAGAAGAAACTAAATTTTTTCTCCATGCGTCTATCCTTTTAGATGGTCTTATTGGATGTATAGGCAACACCTAAGCGCAAGGTAAAGCAAACACACGTATCTGAAGTTAGTTACAAAACTAGCGGAAGGAAAGGAAGCAGAAGAACTTGGAAGCTGTTTTCTTTTTATAATAGCTTTTGTCCTTGTCACCGCGTAAGCATTTTTGCTCGAGAATGATTCACGTATGAAGCAAGGTGGTCGGTTTGTATAAGTCATATAATCGTCTTGGCCGTGTCATCATCATAATTCTTGAAGGTAGGCAAAGTATGACGATACCAAAATGTGTCCCCGTGCGCCATTATCATTATACAGTAGGTAAGAGTTAATCTAGAGAAGCTAAAAGTCCTTTGATTTCGCCAAAAAAGTGCTGTTTTAAGACTGATACTGTGGTTAAGCAAAACGGTTTCTAACTATTTTTTTACACTCGAGCTTAACAAATTGAGTTAAAACCTATCTTCTGGCTTTTGGTATAAGATGAGTTGTGTGTCCAGATTTCTGTTTTGTCAGTAAAAAAATCTATTAATTAATGGAATATTTAATCAGTGAGGGAACATTCTCACACAAAACAACTTCACTTTTTAAATGAATCCCAGACCGTTCAACAAATGCTTTCTTTTATTCCTCTTTATTTCCTCTTTATTTCCTTCTCTAAGCATTACTCTTCTCAAAATACTCAGCCCAATTCAACTTCGTCCTTGAGGCCTCGTGAGCTCGTGTACACACTATGGCAAAACTAAAATAACAAAGGTCTTTTAGTCTTGATTAAAAGTTAACCGCTTTCTCTTTCTTTCGTAATGTTTCTCTTTGTTTGACATTTGAACTTTTAGCATTCTCAAAGTGTATTTGAAGTAATCTAAATTGTATTTTACGTAGCATTTCTCATTTTACTTCCTGTACGTCATACCCGAATGGCTTCCTCAATTTATATAAAAGCATAAAATAATTAATTGCACAATTTAGGTTTCGACGAACTAACTAAAAAAGAAACGCCTGAAAATTTAGTTAAAAATAACAGAAAAACAGTTTTCTTTCATTTCAGCTGAATTGTGAATCACCTTGCGCTATGTCGCCTTGCTATCTCATCCCACGTCCTTCCTCCACCCTCCACCATCATGTAACTCATCAACTTTACATTTTACAACGCAATCATGATCAAAGTCAAGGAAGTTCAAGCTACTGAAAACAAAATGAGAATTGGGATACGATACACCTAAGGTTGATACAAAACCGCGCCGTACATTACCAAAATGAGTCTAACATATATTTTGTAACAAGATCAGCATTATTTCAACCTGCATCGTCATCATGAGTGTAGGAGATGAGTATCACTGGCATCGAAAGACAAAAAAGCCCTCTAGGATAATAATGTGACGGGGAAAGTGAAGTCCCATTATGAAGATATGATAAGAGAGGAGTGAGTCTTTCATATCAAATTGTATTTTTCTCGGCTTCCTTATCCCCTCTTTTTTCCTTTCTCCGTTTCATTCAACTAGCAACAATTCTTTATTCTTCCATTTCATTCCACCCATAAGACATACTCCCTCGCGTCTCATCATCATGCAACTTTATGCGTAACGAACGGACCCTCTTATTGGATTTGAGCAAGAGGTGGAGAGAGAAAGGGAGAAAGCACATCCGCAAGACAAGGCAGACCTGGCAGCATCCAACAAAAACAAGAAAGTGTACACGGGCATGTCTCTTTATGTGTTCTCGAAAGTGAATTGTATTTACGCATTTTGAAAATTGTGAAAAGAGGAGAGAGCACCCATAAAAAGATCTCATTGAGCGCAATAGAGAGAAATCCATATATTAAAATGGTATAAAATTACATTGCCCGCCTTCAAATGTAAATATATTATATAGCATTTCAAAGAAATAAAAACCGAGACGTACTTTCTTCAGAATGCGCCTCTAAATTTTCCTGTTTTTACTTTCCGCCTGTTCCAGGGGAAAACATGCTCTGTTCTTCCCTTTTCACTTCTTACTACTTCAAGTGAGTTTTTTATGATGTATGAATGGTTCACTATCCGAGCATAAACAGTCATAAGGGTAATAATAATATCATACAGTAATACGAAAGTTGCGAAAGATGCGAAAGGGGCAGACAAGATGAAAACTAAGTTTGAATAATCTTGCTTCAGTTTTTTATTATCATTATTTTGAATACAACCGCAAACCAACGAGCCATGTTGTCTATTGCATCAGCACCAGCAGCAACCTAGCTTTTTAAATTGTGTCTTGCTGGAGGGATGCATTTCGCTTCTGCCGTGCTAGCACCGAAGACTCTTCTTTTATGACGCGAGGACGGGATGCAACTTTTTTCTTCGTCTTGTGAAAGGATAATCATGACTGTTATTATGGAGTGTGGTTGTGCGCTGCATGCTAAAATGGACCTTTTATAAAACAAGATTCCCTAACCAGCTGCATAATACAGCTTCCTATATGAACGCAGATAAATTGTATATTAGGCGACCGACAAAAGGAAAAAACAAATTCATATTTGAGTATTAGCATATTGCACATCAAGGATGCATGAAGATAATGTATTTTGATATGAAGCCGCAATACGCAGAGGCAAAGTAAAACTTTTCCTCTTCCACGACTCTTCCATTCCGAGCATAAGACACAAGATGTATTGGTTAAGATACGTGGTATATGTATGCATATGAGCTCCTCGTATCCGGAGCTAGACCACATTATTACTTATTTTCAAAGGGACCGCATGCAGGTTGAAGCACGCCACGCTTTTCAAGAAGTCCGTCTGTTTTTAGTGAAAACTAAACAAGGAGGGAAAAGCAGCCGGCTTCCCTATCATACTTTTCACTTTCCCCATCTTCTTATTATCTTATTTATAATATCAGCATCACAATTCCCGACCAATCATTGATTCGTATGTGCGTAAAAAAGTTAAAGTAGAAAACAGCTCTTGAAAATAGTTAAAGTTACTTGAGGGAACTTGAGCGGAGTGAAAGGAACAATATAAATTCCTTCACCACTCCTCGCTGCAGTCACTTGTCGATACACCAATGATGACAGGAAGCAAGGAAGAAAGCATAGCTCTGCTTATAAAAAAGAAAGTATCGTTCGTTCTGTATGAAATATATTGCTCTTTTGTTCTCTATCGTTCTCTTTATTTCCCCATCCGCATGCTTTCATCTTGGAAAAGGCAAGCAAAGCAATCACACCAAATTCTAACCCACGATCAAGCACTATAATGTTACCACTGACTGAGAACGTTTTGTTCATTCGAAATAGTAAGAATAGCCAGCCGCTCGTTTAAAAAATATTGACCATTTCATTTCTCTTACCTTTACCATTTTTACCGATTTTCCACTGTCGACATCGACATTGGCTCACATAACATGAAGCCGGCTAATTCTCCGAGTTATTCAAACTAAAATAAAAAAGAAATATAAAGTGACCACTGCCAAGAAGACTCAGTGGTCACATGAAGGTTTTTGAAGACGATATTAAACTGTTATTCTTTCCCTTTCCCGGTTGTGTAATACCGTAATAAAAAGTATTATTATAAGTAATACTAATAATAAAAACGCTCTCCTCTCATATTTTGGAAGAGTAATAAACGGGTAGGCAGTGCATGGAAGGAAAAAACATATCCCTGAACTATTTTATATACATACATACTTAGGTATATATTTTATAAGGTAAGGCTATCTAATATTAGAAGGTTAGATTATTTCCTTTAAAAGCTAATATAAACTTTCTTTAAAAAATGCGAATACAAATTTACGATGATTTGGAAAAACGAGGCAAACAGTAGATTTTCCGTATCAGAAGTGAGTGAGAATATAGATAGGAGAGGATATGTGGGTAAAAGTGTGAGTGATAATATGAGAAATATGTGGATTTTCTCTGTAACCCTGTTCGTACAATTTTTCTCACTTTCATTTCACTATTTTTCTTCTTCCGTTCTTTCTTTTATTCTACTTCCTTGTTGAGCCATAACTCACGGAGAAATATTCCCCTGGCTGATATAAAGTCTTACCATATGCTGATCTGCAACAAGGGGGTTTCCCTCCACCATGCTACAAGGTTCATGTTGATGGTCTTTCTGGTTTGGTTTTGTGGTTGCTGTAATATAGGTTTTTAGTAGCCATGTTCTTTTTTTTCAAAAACTGTGCAAGCTGGAGTTGTATACAATAAACCAACTACCCGCCAGAGCCAACTGTGAAAGAGACGTGTAGATGGATTATAGGATGTGAGTATCAGTAATACTTTGTGTGCACCACTTTACATACAAAAATACAATTCACATCTATTTTATACAGACTTTGTATGATACAAGGGGTCATGGGGCAGGATGAAAAACTATGGGAAATAAAAAGGTTATTTGCTAAACTTGCCGTGCTATTATTCTTATTCTTGTAACAATTTTTGAGGATGAGTAGCGTATAACAAGGCTAGATAAGAACACAGCCCGGAGTCATAATGCTCTTCTTGGAGAATGCATTCTCCTCCTTTTGTACATATTTGCTTGGAGAAGACTTCTCTGAACATCTACTCTCAATTCATCTTGAGCACGCGAAATCATAGATACATTCCCCGACTACGTTCCTCCGAATGAACATTTTCAAGCGAGGAGATTGTTGTGTGGAGGAGATAGACAAGTAAAGTGTCTACTTTTAGTCCCACTACAGAGCTTCGTCTACTTGTTGTTGAATTGAGAATTCTTTCTTTCGTCTTATTACAGGAATCTCCTGCTCCACCTTAGACCTCTCGTTACTGCTTAAATAGTATGCTGAGCCGTGGTATTCATATTCCGTTGGCTGTTCGTTCACTCACTGTAACACTGATACTGCTCATAGCAAGCTCCCATTGCGTTTTCAGTTTGTGCAAGTCTTTGTTGTATTGTTACAAGAATACTTAAACTAGCCCTGTAGGGTCATAAAAGTGTCCGTATCATAAAACATGTTTTTCACAATTCTCATATCATCCCGCTCTCGTTTTCATCTCGAGTCTTGTCTTGTGCAATCATTTCTTGTTTTCTCTTTCCCTCTTGTTTCTCATACATATCTACCTCCCTCACGCGAAGATATCTTGTCTACGTCTTTCACTGATACCACTGCCAAAAATTTGATCGGCACACAAGAATTTATACCGTTAATTCAAACTTCTGTAAGCAACACAGCAACAGTCAGCCAATAAGCTAGCTAAAACTGAAACTGAGAATCACCTCTTGTCCTTTAGATGTCCTTCTGGTTTAATGCTGATTCATGCTATTTGCATTTTAATGTTTGAGAAAGTAGAAAATGGGAATTCAGTAAGTGAAACCCAGATTTTTCCTTGGTTGGGGATAAATGTCCAATTGCGATATTTATTTTATTGTTGTAGTAGAAAATAAAGCGCTTCAATTTGCGAATGCAAAACTAGTCAGGAGATAATTTCCCTAGTCATTTAATACTATACGAAGAGGCGTTAATTGCCTGCTTCGGTGATATGGACATTTTAATAGAGAAATGTTGCCGAACATTAATTAATAATGCCTATACATTGCTTTCGTATGTATGAAATGCATCCCCAAAGCAGCGTCTAATTTCGTTTTCATTTATTCCCTCTGTTCCTGTATATCTCAAATGACCGAATTCTTGCTGTCATGCGATGTCTCCTTCTCGATTGGCGTATCATGTAGCAGAGTAGCACCCCGGCCACCGACACTTTTCCATGCCCAACATTTTCTCTCTGCTCGCTCGTCGTAATAATATTTTTCACTTTGCTCCTCCGTTTCTGCGAATTCGAGTAACATTATTATCATCGCCTGCGACACACAATAAGAGCATTATTAATCGAGGCAGCAAAGCATGAAAGACGAAGAGGGCGAAGATTGAGGACAAGAGGAAAATATATCAAATGTCGAGTCTCATCAAGCAGCCACAAAAGATGATTTTCTACTATATTAGTATAAGTCGTCGTATACAAGGAGAGACTCGGAAGCACACAGAAATATCATATTAATGATGATGATTTTGCTGTTGTTGTGTTTACCTAAGGAGACATAATAATATATTAGCAGGAGCATCACTTATAGTTTATATTCGAGTAGTTTTATCCAACGACAGGCAAAGGGCAGTAAAAGAGTGAGAGTAACAAGAGCTTGGTAGCAACACATTAGAGAGACGCCCTATTATATTACTAGTTACACAGAAAGAGCACACGCCATCTCAGTGAGTATCTGGCTTCTATGTGGCAACTTCAAGGAATCCAAAGAGTGAAGAAAATAAAAGGAAAAGCCCGGAGGAATAATGTGTGTCATCATTGTGTTATTATTATTAGTTGCTTGCTTGCTTGCCTGCCTTCTCAACTCGCTTCTATCTTTTTTCAACAGTGTTCCAGCGTCTTGTACATTTTTGAACTTTTTTTAATACACAATGACTATCTTTGCACCGCCACTTTCTTTATCTGCTATATGGCAAGATTACGTACTTGAGGCAGCCTCTTCATGAATTTCATCAGGATACAACTCGCCCATTCATTTGTGTGTAATACTAATAATATGACTTTCTGATCCTCCTTTCTTTACTTATATTTTTTCCTTTGACAAAGAAAATGGAGCAAGGCTCACTGTTTTCTTGCACTCTTTCCATTGTGAAAGCTAGACCCTGTCGTTACCATTTTGCCTCACAACGTTCCTTTCAAGACGTGGTGTAAAAATGTAGCGGAGCAATATGAATGTAGATATCTTAGGAGGTGGCTGATGATTGTACTCGACGAGAATAAAAGCCAGCCAGAGGAAAAGTATACTTATCTACTCAGAGAGTCGGATGTTGTTATGTAATGTTTGACTGGATGGTGATGGTGATGCTATGATTGAGAGAAAGTTAATTTTCTCAGCCTCTAGAGATGCTCATATAACAATAAAGGAAAAGGTTTTCTCCGACACAGTCAAAAATATATACATGAAAATATAGCGTAATACGAGTAGACACAAGAGTACACAAAACTCATGGTGGAGTGAAAGAGATGGAATGAAAAAAAAAATGACAAAAAATAGCAACGTATCACAGAAGCTCGTTCAGTGACAGCACTCCACAGTCTGTAAAGAAGTGGTGGTTTGCTCTGTCGCTGGCTCTTATTATATTAGATATTTTCTATTCGTCTCTTGTGATCCAAAAAGATATCCTCTTTTCAATTCACACTGGCGTTATATTCTGGCGTGAGTGCGACGAGAAGAACAGCGTAACCACTCGCACTGAGATAGATACATTCTGGGCACACTTTCCTCCACTGATAGTGCTATTATTGTAGTATAGAGATGTTGTTGTGTATGTGCTGTAGGCGAAGTTGATAGTTGTTCCTGTTTATAAACTATAATACTTTTGACTTCAACAAGATTTTTTCATGGAACGAGACGCATATTCTTATTGTATCGGTGGTGGCAGCTTGAGAAGCCTCAAACCTTCTGATTCTTTTTATCGCCACCCAAAAACATCTATAACCATACCTCTGCATCTGGTTTGAATCTTTTAATTCCATTGGAAAAGTATTACTCTGTCGATTTTTAAACTCGGTTCTTTTACTTTCTTTTGAAAATAAAAATACACATACATTTCAATAGTTTAATCTTGAAAGTTACATAATTTTTTGCTTTTTAGCTTTGAAATTCTTTGAATTTGGAATACTTAGGTTCTATAATATTTTCACAAAGCCTGCACTAACATTTTTAACAACTGTATTCAAAAATGATAATTCGTTTTCTGAAAAGACTGTCAATCCACTTCTGTGCGACTGACTGACGCAGTAGAAATTACAAATGAATACATGGAATGAATGCCAGATTCATAACTGCCTAACTATCCAATTAAAATTTCTGAGTGGTCCTTCTTGGAATAGCAATCTACTGAAAGAGGTAGGTACAGTATAAAAATGAGGTATAAAGAATATCATACTGAATTTTTCCTGTTTGGTAAGAGCTATGGAACATTTTCATAATAAATTAATTAAAGTAAAAGAAGCTCAGTCTAGTTTTTTGCTTTTTGTCAGAAGGAGGTTCTGAATTAAATCTCTGCTTCTCAGTACAGCGATTTTCCATTTCCTTTGTAAATTGAAACTAAAAGATTCTGAAAATATCTCAGTACAGTTTTGAATACATCAGTAAGCATTAAGTAGGCAAAGAAAATCTAAAACATAATGTCAAGCATTCTCAAAAGCAATATGAAGCTTTTCTCTTCTAAAGTGCAGAAATAGAAACGCAAAGTACATTCATTCCACTAAAAGTCATACGAAGAGAGGGAAAAATTGATGGATCAATGTCTAGCCACATTACATGCCTGTTGGTGTAGCCGCGTTATGGACGTGGGAAAAATGGCACCATGCATCCGTGTTCCTTTTTCTGGCTAATATGGATGGATGAGTGTCTATATCCTTTTGAATTATTCACTCACTCGTTTTTACCCATACTCTGTCAACTGAAAATGTTGAAAAAAAGTGAGAAGGAAATGGGATATAAACGAAGAAGAAGAAGAAGAAGGGAAAAGAAAGTGATGACTGCTCCTCGCTTGTTGGCTTGGGTGCTCGAGCTTTGTGTAACTTTCAACTTTTGTCTGCTCCGCTTTTCCCTAAACTACTCAGTAGTCAGGGGCGCACCACGACCGTTGCACTGAAAGTCTCCGCCACCGCCATTACCAACTTCACAACTTCACTCACTTCTTCACATTATTATGCATCCTTTCCCAATTGCATGGATTGTTACATATTGATATGGATATAACCAACTTTGCGCACATCATGAAACATTACGACCCAAAAGCCGTAGCATCGTTCAATATGCTAGCCAGCTCCTACTGATCATCTCACCGGAACCCGCAATAAAAACCGCGCACTTACAATGTCAAAGCAACACATTCAGACACATCCCCACACTTTCTCATGATTACGTTTCCAAAATTTGTGCATTAGTTCCACTGGAATTTTCTAGGAACACATCAAAATGTTAGAGGCAGCTAGGAACACACTTGTATTTTGAAGATAAGTCTGTTAAATACTGCGATTCAGGAGGCGAGTCGAAGTGAAGTCACTCAAACCAAACAAACCTTTTTTGTTACTTCACGGAAAATGCTGTATTAATAATGTGGTGTGTGGTGTAGGTATCCTGAAAGATTCAAGTAGTCCATCATCATACTTGGTTAAACTCTGTTTGGATCCACTAGCCACTTTCATGGCTCCCCTTCGACGAAAAGGAAAATGAAATGAAATGAAGCACTTTCCCCTCTTTTACGTTTATAGAAATTTTGTAGAAATGTTTGTTTGGGTATGTATATGACTACCTTGAAGTCGAAATAGCCATTTCATTTGAAAGCATTTTTTTCTTATAAGGAATAATGGAGACAGACTCAGACGTGCATTTCACAAAGATGGAGATTAGTGTCAAAAAGTTACGATTCTATTGAGTAATCTGACACCGGAATGTACACAATGGGAGTTTAGCTTGTGAGTCAGAGGAAAGGGAAATCATCACGAAAGTTCACAAAATGCATAACAATGGATAACACAGGGAAGAGGAAAAAGATGATTTAAAATGAATGCAGATTGTTCGGTCGCGGAAGAAGAGCCGTTACAATACTTACAATAATGCATAAAAATCCTAATATCCACGATGATGTTGATCCGTACCAAGATAAGGGATTGTGGTGAAAAGCCTGCAACGTTTTCAATGGAAAGTCAGTCTCCGGATCAGTCTCTTCTCTTTGATGATGCTACATTTTTTATAGTTTGATGTACAACATGAGTGAATCGCGTTTCTCTCGAAGGAAGGAATTCAAAGAAAAATCTATGCCTTTAGTGCGAAACCATATAGCTTGCAAATGGGAATGCAAATACGTAAATGCATTCTTGTGAATTCCAAAGAAATAAATATTTGGTGATATTCGTATTGTGTGAGAGAAATGCTGTTATTTTTAATACAGGAGCACTATCCGTTTACTCTAAAAGTTCTTTGCATTTTCTCTCACGATGATGGATGATGTAATAAGATTTTCTTGAAATCACACTTCAAACTCAAAAGGGGGTGTGAGGCAAGGGAATGCCTGATACAATAACACTGATGCGTTTATAAATTTTTTCTCAATTTGATCTTAAAGTCGCCAGAAAAGGAAGCCATTTGGAACACTGGCAAAGGCAAAATTTCTCAGCTTTGGGATGAAAATTTGAGCTCAAATCGAACACATTTATTTTTTATATCACTTTTCACTCAATCAACGAAATCATAAGAAACTGTGTGTACTGTGTTCTGAATATTCACGCACACATAAAAACGAAGGGTATGAGAGAGTTGAATGCAAATGCGATGTAAATGGAAAGAAAAGGGAAACAGTGACGACAGCAGCACCGTTTGATGGGACACAATAATAAGCTCCGTAAAAAAGCAAAAATAAGCAATGAGAAAGAGTAAGTATGCATTAGGCTACAAACAGAATGAAAAAAGAGTAACTTGAGCAATTTAAGATTTGTCGAAGCGTTTAACCGACGACTACGAAAGTGTAACAATGGTGGATTTAGATTGCCGAAGTTCTCTATGAAAATTAAAGTTATTACCATTAGAAAAAATAAAGGAAGAAAATAGTAGTAATTTAGATAAACGATTTCCCTCGAATTCAAGCATTATATTCTGTCATCGTACCAGCTGCATTGCACACCAAAATCGACTAATTGCGTAGAAAAATTGAGAATCATACCAAATTTATTGAGGTGAAATTGAGATTTCATTGGATATAAATCATGGAAATAGTGAAAGTTTGATAAAGCGGTTTTTCTTTCTTCTCTTTTTTACTTACTTCATTTATAAGCTATGGAAGCTGCACGTGCATGGAACCATATCTCTCTGAGAATTGTTGCGTAATCTCCATTTACGAGAGTAGACAGAAAAAGAAGTCGAATGAAAAAGTATAATTTTATGTAGTTGCACACGTACTAGAGAACCTTTTCCCATACTACGCGTTTTATGCATTTATTCATGGTTAAGGACATGGGCATTTATAGGAGGAAGTGAAGCAAATAGCTTCAAATTGAAAACGTAAAGCGGAAAAAACGTGGCTTGTGCGTGCACCATTAGCTGTTCCCACTGAAGAATCGGAGAAGAAAGGGAGCTTACACAAAAAAGTGTGGTAGTCACAAGAACTCCCGGAAAGAAGCTCCAAAAAAGTTACGGAAATAGCTTCGCAATCGCGATAAGTTTCTTCTTCGCGGGCATTGTTTTATGGGGAATAAATTTTTATAGGGTTGCTGACATAACAAAATCTCAACGCTCTAATGAAGGTGAAATTTTTATAGAAGAGTATTGTAGGAATTAGTGAACTTTTTTGAAATGAACATATGAATTTTACAGTGCACAAATTTAAAAATACGACCCGATTAAATATTAGCACATTAATATTTTTATTTTTTGCAGATTTTTTACTCTATTACTTATCACCTAAACTGAGACTCTCTACCAGTAAGAATATTTAATGTCCGTCGCCATTTTTAGAATGAATCATTATTTCTTAAGTCCCCTTCTTACGTCTCATTTCAGAATTATAAACTCAATTTTAAACTCACAGCTGCATGACGTTCATGTTCTGAACGGAAACGAGTACTTTACTATTTAGCCAAAGTGTCTCCGGACACGGGGGAGTTACGCCGAAATACATAATCATTAAATGTCGTCACGCCGAGCATGGTAAATGATAAGCTCCCACTCACTTTTATCTTATATCTGTTTTCTCCTTAGGTCTCCTCTCTCCTTGAAAAGTGGAAGTCGTCCTTTTTGCCAGAAAATATGATTTGTATGCGTGAGAAGAGATTGGAAATTTTACGACCATAGTTTCAACTTTTGACGCGACAGCCAGAAGAGCCGAAATGGAGCAGAGAAGTCTGGCCTCAAAGAACAGAGTTAGTAGACATTGAGAGTGTAGTTTTTTGTGCGTGCACCACACACAGTCACAAATTCATATTAGACATCTACATACATATGTCATCATAAGTTGCTCCGTTTTCTTCCAAGTTATTACTAGTGAAACGAAGCAAGTAAAGGAAGCTAAACTCAATTGAGTACCGTTTATACTTCTACAGAGAGTGTGCTCGCGACTTCTTTGTGTGGCGATACAAGAGAAAGTGAAGTAGCAGGAGCAGGAGGGGATAGCTTATTCCCACTAAAACATTGTTTGTTGCCAGAAGAAATGAGTGAGAGAGTGAAAGCAGAGAAGAAAATGCCTTTCTTCATTGTTCCTTGCCCATAAAACACGAAGTGCTTTGTACTACGTGCCCTTGGCCCTGGAAGGCATCTAATGTAGAAATATTTGACAAGAAAGCGGCATAGAAATAGAAGCTTCTTGTGTATTCAGTCAGCTTAAAAAGGAAAGCAGAAGCCTTTCATTCCACTTTTTTTCTGTAACATGTACACGGGACTCGAGGGATTTTCACTTTCACCGCTGTTGTTCCCAGTCGGTCGGTTGGTCGTACTTCGCAGTATGAACGGTTTACAGAGACGCCGCGTTCTGCTTCGTTCACCCTGTGTACTCTGTACTAGTTCATCTCTTTATACAATCTTACTTTTTTTTCCCATCTTGTATGAAAACTGTCAGGATACTTACTCTTCTGAGACATACTCCGCTCTTTCCTCACTCATATTTTTAGCACAAAAAGAGTTCCTTCTCCTTTGGCAAAAGTGCTCGTATTTGTGAATTTGGTGTGTAAAGTTGGATTCGAAGTTTATTAGGTACACGATACTTACGTATTGCATACATCCGTCGTATACCATTTCTGTCTTGAGCTTGGACTGTTTGTAGCCGGCTCTCCAATGGTACAACTGTAGATTCAAAAAGCGCTGGTGCAATGGTGTCGTTTTGTATTGCAATATTTTTCCTGAGTCATACACGTGATTCAGGAAGAAGAAATGTCTATCGAATAGTAAAGCTCACGCTTTACTTTTCCTCCATTCCATTTTCCTTCTGACTTGGGCCAGCACGGAAAGAAAAAGAATGAAATGCAAAGTCACCTTTTCGATCTCGTAAAAACTCATTCGTTTCCTTTCCATTGGTGCTTTCGAAACTAGTTACAACTGTAGACGTTCAATGTTAATGCTGTGTGTGCACAATTCAATATGGCAAGGAAATCGTGGTTGTTGGTCCTTTTATTTTGGATGGTGGGCCGGTGGGCGATTGAGTGTCGTTTTTGTATTAAAAGAGCGAAGGCTGTTATGACTGCGTTTTCCATTTCAAAAATACGTGTGTTGTTTGAGTAGAGAGTGGTAGAGAAATTTTGCTGCTTTCCCCGTGTTCCGGCTTTGACTCTCCAACTATTGCTACTGTTTTTCTTTGCTCCAAGGCTCAATAACATTCTGCCTTATTATATGTTCATTGCGGATTAAAGTTATCTACATTTGTAGCGGTAGGTGCATGCTCTTTTAGGAGAAGCAACTTCGCATATTTATTTACCCTAGAAATGTCTTTTCTATTTTCTCTTCAACTTCTCATTTTGGAAATTGGAAAAGAGAAGCAGCTTTGTACAACATACATTCTGAGCGGACGTTGCTCCTCGTCATGATGCCCTTCACTCAAGAAGGTTACAGACTCCGCCGAGAGTGGATGCAATCATTTTGATCTTAATATCCATTATATGTAGCGCTGGAGCTAATCTGGTTTTGCGTTGTTTCTACAAAACTTCCCAGTTATAACGGAAGTCGGGGGCCGATTAAAGTCATTTTGAAGCGTGTTTACATGCAAAATGCGTAGAAAACAAATGAAGACACGAAGGAAAAAATCGCACGCTCCACAATGGGAAAGTATGAACGAAGAAAGACCCAGCGCCGTTTCGACCGCGTCAAGGAGATGTGTTTTCGCTTTATAGTTATTGTTGTCGAGGACGCAGAAGCAGCGTACGCAATTATCTTCGCTTTATTGTTGACTGAATCGACTATATTTACTTCTGCTCGCATTCGCATGCAATTTCGGTTTTTTCTTCGTTGGCTATTTATATTTGACTTGGGAGTGAGCCGTAGTAGCAGAAGTAGTTTTTGCTTAAATTCAAAAGAATGTGGCACAACAAACAACGCAATATTGTCCCGCTTTGTAGTTGAATCACGAAGACCATTGTCATCGTCAGCTAGCACTTTCCCCTGTGCTCCTCGCCTTCGCTTTTGCATGCTGTCATTAGCATCCATATTGCTGTCACACTTAAAATGGTTAACAGAAGTAAAAGCAGAGCGTGAGCAAGACGACTGAAAATTGTGAATTGTTTGATTAGTATGTGTATTTATATTGTGTTCGACGGAATAACATGCATTATGGATGTGTACATTACTTCAAATTCAGATTGTCGAGTCGTAAAAAGCATCCATTTCTTTCAGTGCTGAAAGCAGAGTCATACGAAAATAGTTTTGTTGTAGAAAGCCATTTTCCACTCTAGCGTAACGAAGGCACATTTTTGTAGGCAAGTTAAAATGAAAAAAAAAGTTTCCTTTCAATTGCATAGTTTTCATTTCACTGTTTTCCTTTTCATTTTATAATTTGTAGGCAGGAAGAAACTCGGAGCCGGGTATTTATAACTAGTTCATTTCATGAATTGTTGAAACCTTTGATCTTCCTTCATTAAAATTGAAATATGGAAATCATATTACGTTCCGAAATAGAACGGCCTTTGTGTGCAATCAATAGCGTGCCATTGCCATTCATCAAGAGCTCGAGCTACCTACATAATTAAAACAAAACTACATGACGATGACCCATGTCAGAGCAGCTTTGTCAACAGGTACAAATTAGGCAATCTTCAGATGAACATATCAAAGCAGCAGGAAGTGATTTACTTTAATGCCTTTCTTTACGTCTTCCCAAAAATGTTAATCCATAATATTTTGTAGCACATAAGAAAACGTCATTTCATTGTAATTACATGAAGCCAAACTGCTAACTTAAATGATCACACTTTTCTACGAAACAAGCTTGTTTGTAGGATAATACAAATTTTACATGAATGCGAAGTACTTATCTTTGTTTGTGACTTACGGCAACTCTTTTGAACCGTTGCGTTGTAATATGATCGTTTCACTTGGAAGTACAGAAGTGTTCTTTCAGTTTGGCTCAATTGAATCACAAATTTAGGGGCAAGGTTTTCATTACAAAATAAAATATATATTCATTGTTGTGTGCAGTGGATTTTGTACAGAATTTCGGCATTTAAATACAGAACCGTGAAATATTCACGTTTCGTTTTGTTGTACCACTCCGACTTTTAGCAGACTGTCTAAGTAATTTTGAATGCGAATGTTCCATTTACTCTAGACGAAGGAATTTGGATGGTCCACATTTGATGTGTTGTGGTAAGTAAACACAATTACTTTACTTGTGCGGCAGATAGATAGATGCTGAGCTACTCAGTCAAATTAGTAGAAAGTATAGAGAAACTAGATTTATAAGTTTATAAGCATAGCATAAATGTTCATAAAGCAGAAAAGGCATTTCATCAAAGCCGTGGAATTTCTAACTAAATAATTGGTACGCAAGTTTCCACTCCTCGATCAAAATGTCTCATCAGAGAGGACGCATTGAAAGGATGGAATACAATGCAGTCAACTTCCTGTGTTTACTTCCTCGTTATTATTATTATTTATAACCTGTAACTGAAGTTAGTCGGATCTAGCACGAGCAATGTGAAAATGTTACAAAGTTGCAGGAGAGGAGTGTGCACAAAATCAAGAAGCAGCAACAACAGCAATGAACGAAATGACGACGGCTGAGAGGAAATTTATCTACTTGAGCAGCACACAAAAGAAGTGAAGGACACTTACTGATTCTGGAGAGTTTGAACGAATCGCTCGTATTAATGACATCAACAAAGGCCTGGAGCTCAAACTTTCTATCCTCTGTGGCACGGTTCCTCACTGTGAGTGCGTACTTGAACGCTGTCTGAGTCTGAGTGCTGCCTTGCTCGAAAATTGCACCTAGAAGGAGAAAAAGAGAGAAAAATATGTATACAATTACAACACAACTACAGATACAGAAAAAATGTTTTGAAGAGTCAAGAACGATTTTAACAGATATGTCGTTTCGTCAAGTACCTATCTGTAACATAGTCAAATGCAACTTTAGCCTGTAGAACATTCCTTCATTGACATTACAGTTACACTATTAAATGCACCTTATGCTCTTGTAACCTACCGTGTAAGAAGGCACCAACCAAAAATTCTTTACAGCCAAAGCATTTCACCAAATAGTTTCAAGATGATCGCGTTTACGTGTAATTGAAGAAAGCTTGTCCTTGCGTCGGGCGGGACATGTCTTTCGACACGTATGGCTTACGATAAGCTTTCTGCAGAGTACTTTTTATTTGTTACTCTTGCAGCAGCTTTTTCCTTTCCTGTGAAAATAAGTTTGTGATTTTGAGAAACACGAGCCTATGTATGTGTTTGCTTTATGCAGGTTCATATCACACACACATACCTAATACACAATATATTTGAGTTTGTTTTTTGACTTTTCCTCAAATTTTGCCAGTTGGTTCACACAAGAAGTTTTGCTATGCTTTTTCTTTTTCGTCTAACGATTTGCTCAGTTTTATCAGAAAAGTTTTGACGTTTTCTCGATTTGCATGTACCTAGAGAACAGAGAGCAGGTTGCACACGAGCAAGAACCATGAACACTGTAAAATGATAGAGTTGATTTTTTAAGGAAATGTTCTTTTCAAAGAAAAAAGTCAAAATTCGTTCATGACAGCTTCAACGTCTGGAATAAATGTTGAGTTTCCGTCTTTGCAGAAAATAGGTTTGGTGTAAGTAAGAAATTTAAAGATATGAGTAAACTTTGAAGAATGATTTCTTCTTGCCTATATTCCTACATTACTGCATAATAATATGATTCGAACGAAAATCGTACGTCAACACAATAAGTTGAAGAAAAAATCATATTATATGAATGAACTGTAAAAATTCAGAGCTCAAATATTTGCGTATTATTTTGTGTCGTTCACAATTGTGTATATACGCATTGAAAAAGTTATTTACTTGACATTTATCATCTTGACCGGAAACTGTCGCAAAAATATCAAGTATACTTTATAACTACATTATGTTATGAGCCGAAGATCCTACTCGGAAGCGTAAATAATCTTATAAATATTTAAATAATATATTCCCATCTTAACTTCCTCGGGACACTATATTTCATCGGAATATTTTACTCCAACTTCCTCGTGAAACTGATTTGGAGGAGGAACAGTTCGCTGTAACTACACTAAGTTGACTTGTGCTTCGCTCCCTATTCAAACAACATCACATGCAAACTTCTCGAAATTGAGTAAATTTAATATCGGGGACGAAAATTTCCGATTTGAATTGCTAAATTGTAGGTTATTTCTAACCAAAGAAAGTTCCGATGGCTTAAGTCCTAAGGATGTTTGAAAAGTATGCAGTAAATATCAAATATTATTTTTACCTCAGTAACCTAACTCAACAACTTTTCCATTGTTCTGCTCGGTGTCTTCAGAAACCCAACCGTTTTATTTGCATGCGCATTTTTATCATTTTCCATATCACATTTGAAATTACGAACTGTGTATTGTCAAACACGTTAACAAATGTACAATGCGCACAATACATCATTATTTAAGTGCTATTATACTTCCCAATCACTTTCTCTGCAACAATACATGCTGTAATTTGTTCTTGCTAAAAACCGTTTTGGCTGCAGTTTTCATTCTGCGGTAGTGATTTGAAAACGTTTTGGTCATTATTTTTTCTTAAACGGGAACCTCCAGGAAGGAAGCCAAGTCGGGTTGGAAATGGTCCACGCTAGGACACGCAAACTCTATACAAAATGTAGCCTATTGTAAACCGCTGACATTTTGTCACTGCCCCTTTGGTCGTCTTTTACATTTCTGGAAGGTATAAAAAGTAAAGTGGGATTTCTTCTGGCTTCACTTCGTTTGCTCCTGTAGTTTTGAAAGGAGTAAAGGATAAGGAAAGTTGTGAGTACTGCACATTTTGCACACATGAGTGGGCGCTATGTATTGGTAAGTATATTATTTATGAAGTTTGAAATAGGTGTTGGCTGGCAAAAAGTTCATTTTAAAGATTTATAATACTTAAATATAACCCGACTCTAAGCGTGAAAGAGAACGTAAGTGATCATAAACAAAAAATTTCTGGAATTTTAGGGTAGTGGCAAGGCAATGCCAGTTTTTGCAAAGGAAACGCCGACAATTCAAAACGGGAAAATTTTATCGTCACTGCTGCATGCATTAATAAACCAATTTCCTCTCCTCGCATCCGGTGAATGCCATGCAAATGTGGACCATGGACAACATCATGAAATAGGAACAGTAAAGATGGCTCGCTGTGTGTAACATCAATGCAAAAATAAACGAATGCGTCCAAATGTGAATGCAGCAAATTTTATTACATCTCACTGATA
>VYYJ01002680.1:0-20110 GCA_021029165.1 Cyphoderus albinus | reverse complement strand
CTGGAAAACAAAGTGACTTTATAACTTTTTGGTAGAATGCGCATTTTTCCTTTGTGGCATTATGACATGAAGCGTTGGCGAAACATCAAACAGAGCAGTGACCACCGAACCACACAGCCACCAGCAGTGCAGCATAGTATGAGGCTGTGAAGCGTTTCAACTATAAAATAAAGCAGCGGACTGAGAGCACAAAGAAGAAGAAAAGAGGAACTTGGCCACTTCCACCTCTTTTTGTTCTTTCAAGCGAACGGACATGCTGCTCCAGCTCTTATCTGCTTCGTTTATTCCATTCCTACTTTACCTCGGCCGACGACATTGCAGGGCTTCATTAAAAATCAATAAGACCACTATTTTCTATCCTTGCAGGCTTCCTCCTCAATATTTCGAGTCCGGCACGAATCTAACATGGTCACAATAAAATGTGGACCTTAAAAGCGCCACGCTATCGAAAAACTACTCTTTAATAATACACCCACCCATGTGCACATAAAATAATAAATGCATGCACCCATGCATGCTTTCTGCTTTCATGATCATGATCACAGCCTCTCGCTAAAACAATAAGAGCCTCTTTTATGTACCTGGCCTCACCTTCCTTTCTGCTGGTGGTTGATTCATTCAACTGGAAAATTGGTAATGATTATGATTACTGCGTATAGTAAAGTACACAGACCCTCCTATTCCTTTAATGTCACTGACCAGAGGTTGGGCTTCGGCACACGGGAGACGGAGTATCACTGCGAACATTATTTTACATTACATTCGCCGCTGGACATTTCACTGCTAACTCTTTTTATGTGCATGAATTCATGCAATCTGAACTGAAGCTGATCCGAGCAAATGAGAAAGAGGTAAGTTATACGATGGTAATATAAAAGGGCGGACGTGACTCCCTTTTCACCAATATATAAAACTACATTGTTCTTTATTGCCTCTTTTTTACTTCTCCGGCTTCTGTACCAGTGGTAATGACAATGACGATGATTGTTATTGGGGTAATAATGACATTTTTGTTGAAGAAAAGTGCACCATTAGTAAAGTCATCAGTATCCACTCATTGGTCATTATCGTCTGTACCTGGCTTTTATTGCGTCCTTCTTCTTTCTACCGGTCATTTACTTTACTTCTCCACTCTGCCTGCACTGCAGGAAGCTAAGCTGTAGCAGCTTAAGGCCTGCGTAATGACAGAATACAAGAACATTCATTCCTTTTCAAATCTGTCCCGTGTAAGTAATTAATTTGCTGAATGTAATGTCACCAGTACACTGCTTCGTGCTTCTGCTGGGTTGATGCTGGCACTGGCACAAAGCCTTAATACTAATACTAACATTTCTTCGAGCACAACACAATTACACGAGATTATTCTTAGCTCGAACAGATTGACATGGGATGACAGGGAGCGGAAGAAACAAAAAGCAGCCTTTTCTTTTGCTATGCCATTAATACCCTTTGGGAAATAGCGATGATGATGAGAAAGAAAACAATATTAATGTGGCCAAATGTTGTAAGTAGAAGTGAGAAGGAAGGAAAAGGTGTCTCCCCTTAATTAATAATCATTTGTCATTCTTGTTTTTCTCTGTGGTGCATTTTATTTTTTCTCCTAGCTAGAAAGACTATGTGTACTATAATCTGTGAAAACGAACAAATACATAAGTCGTATCACCACTCTGTCCATTTCACTCTTTCCGAAGTAATTTCGATTAGCAACAAACAGCGACCAAGGAAATACCTTGGGAGAAATATCTACGTACGACTTCTCTTTGTAAGCTGTCTCCGTGCTGCTCCAGGAATAGCACAATGCAACAATAAACGCAATCAAAATGAATTAGGGGGAAAAGCGCTTCGTTTCATCTACCTTCGATATGAAAAATTGAGCTCTTTTCTTTTATCTGCCAGCCAACTCCAAGTCAACTCACTCACTCTCTCTGTAACTCTGGCATGTTCGAGTTTTTCCGAAGAAAGACATTCCAGCAGACAAAACGGAGAGACGAAAACAGACACATTATTTCGAAAGATTGTTTTTCCTCTGGATTCTTTTGTGGTGTGGAGCGTGTGAGTTAGTGATGTAATAATGACGATTGCGTTTTTTCATTCTTCTTCCTTCCTCCATGTTCAGCGTGATGTGATCTGACATGATTGAGATTGTCTGGACGAAAAGAGAATGGATTGTATTGTCTAACTGACTCGATCACTGCTACATTACATAACATAACACGTTTCTCTCCACGTTTTTTAGTACATCACGCACAACTAAGAAGTAAAATGCAATTCATGATTCTCTTGTTTTTATATTTATTATTATTAGTGGTCAGTCAGCAACATCAGGCTATTATTAAGTATACAACAATATTAATCGACCGTGTCGTTCCTTGTAAACATCCTTCAGATATTTTCTTTCCGCTGCAAAAGAAACTCCATTAGATCAGCGAAGCTTCACAATGTGATTGTTTCGAAGCACCATGACTGGAACACCAAAAGCATGATTTTGTTCCGTGCGTGCATTGGTTTGTCATTTTGATGAATCATGCAGACCTGGAAAAATTACATTTCCCAATTGTACTTATGTAACGGCGGAGGGACGTTATTGTACGGGACAAAATTAAACTCATCATTTATTCTTTTTTATTAACTTCATTTTGCCCATAATTAACAAGAAGTTATAGAACCCGGCTTAAATGAGTTTTGAAGTCAATTACCTTACAAAACCTTTATATAATGTCCAATTCCCCAATGCGCATTTTAATTAAATTATTATCTACTTTTGCAAATCTTGCTTAGAGAAGAGAATGTGAACTGTTTTTTCGAATAAAAAGCATTTTATTTTTTATTATAATGTCGTCACGCTCAGTATGATTCTCTCCCAAACCAATTTACTCCCTTTTGAATCTAGTTTCTTCACTCTCCAAGAATTCCTGCACTTTCGAGTTCTCGACCAACAATTTTTTTATTTATTCACCATTATTATCCTTAATCACGGAAAGTAAGTGAGGTAAAACAAAAATTAGTTCATGTTGGGCTATAATAGCCTCGTTTTTTATTTTGCTTGTTAGGACTCATGTTATGTTACTAGACATTGTAAGTTCACCGTGTTGCTCTAATCAAGATTGCGACCTTTTTATTACTGCATATTGTAACACCTAACTTGCCTCACATGTGGAGTCCCGAAAGCAGAGCAACTTGCATCATTATTATTACTATTGTACTACTCAACAAATCCACATACTCATATTAAATTATCATTTTTAACTCCCAAGACGAAAAGAACATGAGAAATTGTGGTAATCACGAATTATTAAAATAATCACAATAATCAACAACATAGGCAATTCAACAGAACTGGACGATTGTAGGGTAAATGACGGTGCATAATTTGACAAAACAAGATCAGACCGCGACTGCAGACAGAGTCATCCATTAGAGAGGCCCAAGAGTGTAAAACAAATGGAAATATTTAAAACAATGCGATTCACGACAAAAGCATGATGAAAATGATGATATACGTATTAATACTCAAAAATCATGATTTAGAAACCCCATTGCATGATATGCATAAACACGTGCTTTGTGAATTTTGTGATATAAGGTAATTCAATACGTATTACACAACTAGTGTGCCATGTGCATACAATTTTCAACCTGGCATGACTTTAAATTTTATATTTACACACTTTCGTTCTGTCATTTCTCTCTTCATTTCATTAGACAACGATGATGGCTGCAGTGATTAGAGTCAAATGATATTTGATATTTTGATAGCATTTAAATATTTTATGATTTTTGTCTGAGGTAAAATTAAATCTCATTGATTTTTTATAAATAATCCTAGACATGCAAAATTTCCTTTCTTTTTAATGATTTTTTAAAAGACAAAAGATTCTTCATGGCTGTTTTTCTTATTGTTTTTCATGACTAATGATCGGATCGAGGTTTGAGGATTTTTAAAATCTAGTTGGAAAATAGTAAACAAAATAGATGTTCAAAAGACGTTGACTTTACTGTAGCATTGTGTAGAATTTGAGCTTATAATAAGCTCAGTTAGTTTAAGCTAAGACAATAAAGCTCATGGATTCATTCGCCGAAAAACATTTCTCGAGTATGCGTAGACTTTTGCAGTTTCACTCACTCTGTTTCGCACAAATATACAGTAAGATACATTATGCATGGAATGTTACAAAAGAGCTTCAACTCGACTTGTTTCAAGCGTGGTGTTTCAAGTGTGGTGAAATGAGCCAAATAAGCGAGTCACCGACTTATTCATGTATCACACAAACTATTGCCATTTGCGCTTGAGAACTGTGTGGCCTGTGCCAAAAGAGCAACAACAACGTATCAACAAAAAGTAGTAAAAATAGTGAAAATGATAATGTTTTGTGATCTGTGTAAAAAAAATCAGTTGGGCTTCCTTTTTACTTTGTATACGGGCGGACTACAAATCCTTGTTTATAGCAGAAAGCAGAAAACGCGGCTTCCTTGTGGTTTCCTGGCTTTTGGTTTCGCGTTCTCTCCCTGTTTTCTTTTATTCTTTGCTTTTTCTTTAGTTATTTGTACTCTCGTTACTCGTTACTCCTCAAGTGTAATCCATTTTTATAGTTCTCTTCGTTAACTCAGAAAGATCTAATGGATATTGATGCAAATGCACACGTGGAAACGTGATGATGTGATACGATGTGATGTGTTGCGACACTGCTGAAAAATATTCAGAAAGAATTTGCATGACAAATCTGCATTTTTCTTCTTGAGCACATGTGCTTTTAGCTTAGGTATGTTTATGTGCGTTAACCGTTTTTTTCTTTTTTATTCTTCACAATAAACAGCGGAATAATAATAAGGAAGAAAGGAGAAGAATGAGAGAGGCTCGAGTAAATGACAATGACACCAGCGGGAGAAGAATAATGAAACATTTCAGGAGGATTCCAGAAATGAAGGTAATGTTGCCTGCTGCTGAGACATTTTGCATGTTTTTATGTGACTAAATCAAGTCATTCTGTCAGTCAGCAGGACACTGCACTCCAATCTGTATTTATGCTGAGAAGAGATAAAAAATTCAGCAATTTTCGATGCTATTACTTTTTATTAGAAGAAAACTGGTTTCAATTTCAATTACTCATGTTGTGTTATTGTTATATACTCTGGTATTTGCAAGGCAGCTGAGCAAACCTCATGGATGTGTGCACATTGTTATTGGATGAAAGCAGATAGCATCAAATTACACGTACGAGGAAGAATTACCAAAAAACTAAAATATTTCTGCACATACATATAACCATTCAAGTAAAATGATTGTACGGAGTGAGTAGTGAAACAAATTTTCTAGGTATGGAAAAGCAATACTTGATACACATTGTACATTATCTGCTTGAAATTTGATTTGTGGTGTATTGTATTTAATTTACATACATTCTTCTTCTACTGCACTTCCTCACTCTCTTTGAGCTCTAAATAGGCTTATGTGGTAAAGTTGATCAAATCTAACTTATTGAGACTCGATATCCACGTGCAAGTCGAGATTGCTTTGGATGATATGATGCAGGTTAAACTAAACACGAGTCATAGATAGACATTTGAATGTGTTTGGAAACAAAAGCAGTGAATTTTCATCTCCAGTTACATCATCCCATCCCATACCATCGCACGCAGTGCCTTTTTCGTTTCATCCTTTATTTTGCAAAGTGAGAATGGATAACTGCATGAGAGTGTGCAGTGTTTTTGGTGGCAGTGCTAAAGGAAATAGATGAGAAAAGTGATCTAATCAATCGCCGAATTCCTTGTTTGAACAACTTGTTTAGCGTCTCACTTAATATGCCTGCTTGTTCAAAACTTCTTTCCTTGTTCACTTCACTCTCTGTGTCACAAATGGCTTGATAAGTGAGTGACTGGAAGATAAAAGTCGAAAAACGACAACTGAATTACTTGTTTCTGTCTTTTACCATTGCAACGACTGATTACAATCAGATGAGAACATCGCATGCTTGCAGCTTGAGTGACTGAACAAAATTTTTAGATAGAAAATGGAATCTGACGATAACGATAATGATCTGGGACGTTATAATTTCTTGCCTTGCAGTGTGACCTCGCCAAAAGTGACGGTTGCACCCACCCGCATAGAAAAAGATTCCTTGCCAAGGTTCTACATAAAAATTCTGCTAATTTCCCTTCTGGCGATGCTTCACTCGGATCAGAAAAGAGATAGGACAACTAGAAAGAATTTTTGTGCCAAAAGTTGAATCTGCTGGAGCTGGAATCTGACCTTTTTCTGGGATTGTTTTACTAAATCTGCAAAAAAAAGTTTCAAAAGTGTTGGGAAATGGGAACATTACTTAATGCATATGTCACATCTTTCCTTTTTATCTGCTTCATGTGAAACAAAAAATAGAAGAGAAAAGTAAAGAAATTTGCTGTACTTTTTCGTTCTAATTCTGTCGCTGATAAACAAAAAAGTTAGAGCTACTCTTCTGCAAAGAATAGTTTACGCTTTCGTGACTGGCTCAGAAAAAAATAATAGGTAACTTAATTTCTCAACCACGGACTATATAAAGTTGATTTGTCAAAAACTACAGGTTTTTCTGTACTCACTTCTCAATTTTGAAAACCGAGCTGTACTGCTCACATAAATCTAGAATACAAATAATATTACCGTCACTTCCGCCAACACTATCACTATAAAAACTTGTGGGTTTCATTTTGAAGTGTTTTACTTTACATTAGACAGTACATGAGGCTGCACTGAAGATGAAAAAAAAGTTTATGGAAAACCCCCGTGAATAAATGACTTATATTTGTCTTTGATAGATCCACTCCAATGTATGTGTCCACTGTTGAGGGGGATTTATGGATTCTCTGAGAGAATTACTCCTGCTACTTGAAATGAAAGGAAACAGGAACAAAGTTCTCTCCTTTTTTTAAAATGATGCGATACACCTGCTGACTATCCTCCACAAATAAGATACCGTATCACAGGAAAAAAGTAATCCAAAAGTCTATACAGTATCTGTTTCTGCTCACTCACTCCACTCTGCGTGCTTGCCTCACTTTTAGTTTTACTTTCTCCACTTAAACTTTCTTATTGCATACCTTGCTCGGAATTCTTGAAGAGATAACGAAAGAAGGACAAATAAGGGAATGGAGCGAAGTTTCTTCCTAAGCTTCTAAAACAGTTAAAGAGATGTTGCAAAAAGTGAGCGTTGTTATTTCCGCTGTTTGATACAAAGCTGAAAAAGGAGATCGCGACCTGGATTTCTGACTTTTCTCCGCTCAGTTTCTTTTTCCTTTTTTATCTTTTTCCTCCTACACTTTATATTTTTTGGATACTTTTTATCCTCCTACTGGAATTCGAAATGAGTAAGAAGAAAAAGAAGTCAGAAGAATCAGCATGGAAAAATATATACAGCATACTTTCGCGTTCAAGTATGTTTGAAAGGAGGAAAAATTTACGTAACAAGCTTTCTTCACTTTACCCTAATCATTTTATATTCCTGATATTTAGCTTACGACACCGTATCTCTTCTTTTCCGTTTTTCTCATATGTATAGATACTAGATTCTCTGCTTCCTGTCAGGGCCATGCTCAAGTTAAGGAGAAAACAAGAACGAAAAACTTTTTTCCACTTCCCCACTTCCTTTCTTTTGGTTCCATACTTTTAAAAAATACTCCACTCATTCCCGGCTTCACTTTCATTGATACTGTCTCCCGGTATATTCCACTTTACTGGAAATACCACAGGAAAGTGAAAGTATCAAATCAAACGTATCTTCCTGGGTCGCGCAACGAAACTTTTGTAGTGGCTGTGAGGCTTGAATAGGTACATTGTATTACTCTGCTCTCTTTTCTGCTAGATACACGAAAGACGAAAGCAAGACAGAGGAGAGAGATTGCAGTCAACACAATAAATTCCCTTCCTCTCTGCTCTGCTCTTCGATCCACTCATGCATCCATGCATGTATTATACATATGTATATCGGGAAAACACAATCTGTGCTATTCCTTTGTACCCGGTAAAATGAAGAAGGGAAAAAGTTCGTAATAAAATAAAGTCTTGTTTCGGAAAAATGGAGAGAGACAGAAAAAGTTAGAGACAATAATAACAGTAAGCAAGCTAGCAAGACAAACGCAATTTAAACACGATACTGTCTACCGACCAAGGAGGAAACAGGAAAAGTTTATAATATAATCAGAACATGTTACATGATATCAAAATATCATACAGCGGCCCCGACCACTTCCACCTCAATTTTCCCCCCGCAAAAACAAAAGAGTTTAAAATATTCTCCGCTAGCCGCAGTGTGGAAAGGAAAGTGAATTGGGACAATTCCTTCTTTTTTCTTTCTCGTTCAGTCAGACAAGTCAAGAAAAGAAGGGAGTTTTTTTTATTTTCTCCATTTTTCAAAGAAGTTTCCGTGAAAGGAGAATAAAATTGTGCCACATATGGTCAAACAGGGAAAATAGCCTCGAATTTCAATCTAACTGCTTCCATGTGTGACTCACTCAGCTCAGCGTCAGCACATGGAAGAGACGTGAAAGAGTATTGTGCTTGTTCCGTAGAAAAGTGCGTATTTTATTTGTAACATTTCTTTGGGACAATAGAATGAAAATTGTGGAATGATTATGAAAGTTGAAGACTTGGTTGCCAAAATTTTTCCGTGCCATTGTCCTCTCCACGGGGAAATGTAGGTGAAAAGGTGACAAGAATAAATCTCTCAGCGTATGTCTTTGTCTATTACTAGGAACAAAATGCCTCGCCTTTGTCAACCTTTCGCTTTTTCAGTTAAGTGAGGTTTCAATCCATAATTTCACGTGAAGTTATGCCAAAAAAGTATCTAGAGCAAAATTATTAATTAAAGAAAACTTAACTTACCGTTTTTGAGAAACTCCTGCAGGTCTATCCGTCACTATCAATCCAAATCACTTTGCACTTAAAAACAATTCACTCTTTTGTAATGTACACTGTAAGTAATGGTTTTTTCTTCAGTATTTCAATTCGTACTCTACTAAATTACTTTCACACTTTTAAGGATAAAGAAATAAATTGGTATTATTTTTTTATTTAACGTAGTCTCAAGTCAATCACTATGAAATGCGTGAAGTTTTTTAAGTTTCACTTAACGAGTACAAAAGACACTGGAGTGATTAAGATGATGAATATTCCCCTTCAGTCAACTCATCGCACATTTGGATGATTAAAGGATCATCTTTTTCTCCTTTTAAATCCCTACCGTTTCTCGCCAAAACCATCACTCGCTTCTTCGTCCTGCTCCGTCTTTCTGTCTTATCAGAAGTGGTGCGGTGACACGAGACAGCTGAAATCAGAAAAAAAATTGACTTTAAGATTCCATATCCACACAAAGAATTTAACAATTTTTATATACAATTTCTGTCTAGTTCATATAAAAATAAGATTATAAAATAAAGTGGTCATACTATGCAACCAAAGTGTTTCCGTCTAAACCACTTTCAAGATACATGTACAATTTACAAAGACGTATTTGAGAAAAAATAAGAAGGAATTATTCGTAGACTCGGAGAACCTACTCCAACTTGAATGGAGTTTGAGTTGAGTGGATGACACGAGACACTACTGAAAAGAGAAATCCCGTGTGAAATAGCAATAGCTTTCACTTTCGCATTCAAAAGAAAGTCAGATATCAATGAAAATCCCAGGAGAGCTTCGTTCGTGAGAGACTGACTAACTCGACTGGGTAAACCCAAAAATCCCGTCAGCAATGCTGTGAAAGCAGTTTGTATTAGAAAATGCGAAGAAAAAATGTTCTGTAATTCCTGGTCTTTTTAAGAAAAAATGAAAGAAGTGGTTGAGTGGAGATTCGTTTTGGTCTTTTTAAAGACACAAACATGAAAGAAGGAAAAGAAAAAGGATGAATTTCTCTCTTTAGAATTGGATTGGTTTCCTTCCCTCTTCTTGAAAGTTCCAGGAAGTGAAATTATTGGTAGATTTTCTCTCTCTCACGCTCTGCCTATTAGGAAGTGTAACTTCTAGCTAGAGCCACAGAGGAGCTGTAATACACGGTCATAAGGTACGAAAAACACTCTTTCATGGTATTATCATCACGATCATATCGTGATCATCCTACACTTTCCTCGCAATTTTTACGATCGGATAGGGTAGCTTAAGTTGCGCACTGAGCCAAAACTATATTGTAGATGATGATGCTGGGTATTGGGTATAAAACGGTAATAATAATAATAACAGTTTTTACGATGATTATGTTCTCATTTTACCACTTCTTCCGTGTACCGCTTGTTAACCCTTTTTGAGAGACCCTTACCGGAAAAAGTATTTTACGAGTTTGGTTTCTCACTGAGTTGATCAATCAGTACGAGAATGTTATCAAGCACAAAAAATACAGTCATTATTTGTACCCTGGCGTGGCCATCTCAATTTCCATATTTTCCCGTCTTTATAACTTATTGACTTTGTAGGCATTGTGTCTGGAATATTTTTGGCAATGTTCCATCGAAAATTAGTGTCAACTGCAGAAGAGGGAGGATCAGACAGTCGTATAGATTTTCATCAACATTATCATGGTAGCTATAAAGTTGAATGATAATGACCGCTTTACTGGGTAGTCCCAGGAAAAGACAAAAAAAGAAGATATTTATGCTTGACCATTGTCATTAAGTATATTCAGTATTGCACTCGTAGCTATTAGTAATTCTATTAAGTTACTTTGTCAAGAATCAAGTTTCAAGTCTCTTATCTTCAATAAGCACTACTGTCGGCAAGTCATTAAGTCACAGTCAGCTAATCGTAAATATGATTATTTTTCAAAACGTGTCTCCATTAAATTTCTCTTGTAATAATTATCATTGCCACTGCCGTTATTTTTCATTTCATATTTTTTTACAATTACTTATTTAAATATCTTATCGTAGATGTCCCACTGTGCTCAGACTGGCGTGAAAAACTTCAGATTAAGTTTCCTGATGTTATTTTTCTTTACAGTTGCAACTAAAATCACAAATAATTTTGCTGTGTCGTTTATGATTTAAGCGTTTAAAATTGCATATGTCACTTACCTACTTTTTAAATTACTTTGTAATAAAGGTATAAAACTTGAACTTGTTCATATACAAACACAAATGACCAAATTTGTTTTGCACATGTTACATGAAGTCACTGGCCAGAACTATACAGAAAAACCGGATGATCCCTTAATATTTCATCGTTTTCGTTTTTTATTTTTAAAGACAATCAACATTTTTTTGGAATTAGCAATAACACAGCAAGTAAGTATGTAAAATATCACCATCATTTTTGGAGTATCATCATCATAAAGATAATTATCTTTACAGACATTTAATCCGGCTTGACCAGTTTTTTTATTAGACATTACGACTCATTGTAGACTTTACAGGTATTTTTATTTTTCATTTACTAGAAAATATTTTTGATTCAGTTTCAAGCATCCACAACTACTCCATAAAACTCATCCCACGGTGGACTTCGACTAGGAATTTTATGCTGGTATTTACTTTCTACGAAATTCTGCACTCTACGTTTGGTACAGAATGTACAGTCGGAAGCATTCAACCGTCACTCAAAAATCCGACTCATTCATGGATAAATACATTGCACCATCATCCCCATCAATCTTTGACTTCCACTTTTATTTCATGCTTGGTTTTAATGACGACGTCGATCACGACATGACTTTGACTTTCTCATTCATTATAGTTAAATTAGATAAGAAGGTGATTTTATTGGATGTAAGTTGAGGCGCACATAGGTCTAAGCAGGTTTAAACCAGATGAGCCAATCAAAATCCCCGGAAAGTCATCAGCTTCTCTAAATCATGATCACTGGCCATCACCACCGTTGTTTCCATCCGCGACAGTCAAAAGACTTGAATTGATGATTGGAGCTTCAGCTGTCTCTTCCTCATATAAAGAGACTTTCAAACAACAAAATGAACCGTGCTTGTGGTCGTGCGCAATATTTTTTTAAATAAAAAACTGTCACTGATGACACACGAGGAAAAACACTATATTCCTAAGCCACAATGCTCTAATGAGATGTCATCATGCTTGTCATCTTTAAATTCTGAGAAAAGTTGCAAAAAGGTCAGCCAAGAACAAAAAAGCAGCAGGCCAAAAAGTCTGATGGTACTAGTGATAAACTAATCTCCAACTCCAACTACCTTTTAATGCCTTTTTCCCTTTTTTTTAAATCTCTTCTTTTACCTTGCTTTTATCGGTCACGTTGCGTTATTATTCGGGAAAAATCTTTATGGCATCATCACCACAAAATTGTCATAATCTCAACTGCCTTATTATTCATTTATTATTGACCATTTATGTACTTCACTGTGACGGGTTAACGTACCTAACCAACCAATAAAGATCTCAGGTCATGATCCAATCATGGTGATGTGATGAGAAGATGGAAAAGCATAATGTAACATTAACGTTATGATTGCTTTATGTCTGACTTTTCATCATTCCCAAGGGTGAGTTGGAGTGAAGAGAAGCTGTCAACAGACTCGTAAAAGGCGCAGTCATTTTTTTGTGTTTGTCACCGTCGTCCTAAATCCTAAAACAACGCGAGTTAAACCACGAAATCGTCCGCCAAAATACCCTATGATAATAGCTCAGTACAAGTTTATAAGCTTGTAATAGCTCATTTGCACAAAGTCCAAACCAAAAAAGCCTTCAAAGTGAAAATTGTATAAAAAGTTGTAACCCCGCTTTCTTCTTTTCATCTATTAATGCTTGTAACAGTTTGTATCCTGCAATAAAAAGGCTAAATGGGGATAATGGGGATAATAGTGATGTTAATCCGGTGGTGCAAAAATTGATGTCAATGATGTCATCAACCTGTCCCATTGAAAAAAATTGATATTCATCTCTTCAGTTTCATTCCGCTCTTAGCCATTACAATACACTTTCATGCATGATTTTCATTAAGTTTTATTTAGTCCATTATTGTTGTTTTTTTGCACGGTCACTTTAATCTCCACTCCATGCCACTTGTTATGTCAACTGTCTACCTACTTTATTTTTATTTATTTTTAAAGACAAGTTTCAATTGGATTTAGTGGTGTGAAAAGCACAATAATGACACTACGTGCCAATTTATCTTTTCGTATTTGCTATTTAAGTACGTCCGATGTCAACTTTTTATCCACTTTGCACTTACGCTTCACATTTATTTGACACGATTATACTTCTAATGCCTCTGCACACCTTGTTATTTTATTTTATTAGCATGCATAAGCCATTGCAGTTTTTTATTTCACTCGTTTCAACAAGAAAAACAAACAAAAAGAAAAACGTGAATTTGTTGGTTTAGTTTTTATAATGCTTGAAGGTTTGAGTTTCTAAAAAAATGAGTGATGCGTACGTGTGATAAGTGGATTGCATTTAATAATTACGATAAGTTTAAGAACCATTTTTTCAAAACCAACAAATGACAAGACAAATGTGAATAATGTAAGTATATAAAGGCATTTGCATAATATATTTCGTATACTTAAACGCAAACTTTGAAATATGAATCATATCTTTTCTTCGAATGGGAAGACAACAAGTAAATAATAACACCAAACAGCTGCGGTAATATGCGAAAAAATTAATGTTCTGCACAATTTTTTCACCTCCGAAAATGCAAAGCACGTAGCTCTCGTTGTCTTACGTTATACAAACGGGAAAGGGTGAAAGATGGGCGAGGCACGATAATGATCTTCATGATCATAACTAATTCTCTGAAAAGGATGAGCAGACAGAACGAAGACGTTTCTGATAAAACTGTTTGGCCAAGTATCTTACTCAACACACTCAAATCTCATTGCATTGTGAGAAACGTTTATGTCTTTCTGATAAGTCAACAGTTGAATGAATGGTGTACACTAAAGGAGGAGAAAAGATAAAATTGCAAAATACGTTTCATCCTGACACAACTGACAAAACATCTCCAATACTTCAGTCAGTACAAGCAGAAAGCTTAATTTTCTGCACAGATTTTTAAATATTACTCATGCTCATTATTTGTGTCGTACAAGCGTAAATTGCTTTTCTGGCTATCTTTCTCCTTATGATTTAATTTTATCCGGTGAAGCGAGTCTCACTTTGGCTTTTGCCCCATGAAAATTCATAAAAATTATTTAACTAACCGGCCGGCTAGGCTAGACAAAACACAAACGTTTACTTACATTAGGTAACAAATAGGCATGTGGGTGTAAAATTTTTACTCTTTATGGCTTCATTTTTATGACTATTCTCTTTTTTCAACATGCCCACACAAACAACGCCTTCTTTTCCCGTTTACTTTGTACATTTCTTCCCGTTCAGTGCCGTTCTTCCCTAGGTAAGTTAAGCTTTTATCTTATCGTCATTTTTGTGAATGGCACTTGATAATTTGCTCGTTTGAGTGAACATGTGAAGAAGGGAAGGAGGTGAGCATTTACAATAATTTAGGCAGTTTGCTCAATAAATACGAGCTTACATAACACAACGTAACAATAATATGAGAACTGTTCAAGATGAATTATTATCATGAGTGGAGTGAAAAATGTAATAGGGTAATTTGCGCCGCTGAAATAAAACTGGGATGGGAAACCTCGGAAAAAATTATAACAACCAACATCGGTGATGTGGTTTTGGTTTTGCGCTTTGTTGGGTGAACATGTTAAAGGTAACATGACCACGTCACGTCTTGTCACGTCATAAGGTTCTTCATTTTCTACTCTTCAGCAACAAGTCATGACTATGACCTTTTTAATGCAAAAATTCAGACAAGCTGTTTAAAGAAGGCAAGTGTAAAGATTGAATTTTGTCGGTCGCTGGTTATTAAGAAAAGTGCGATTATTTTTTAAACATATGAATACATTTATTTTATTATTCTCTCTGATGAGGTTTTCACAGTTCAAATTCCTGAGCGACAAAAAATGTTGTCCATGCATGCGAAAAAACTAAAGTGGCAAGAAGAAAAGAAGGGGAGAAGGAAACAAGAATGGGAAAAGGTTTTAAGTGCTGTTTTCACCTTTTGTTACCATTGTCCGTTTCAGTTTGCTCAATGTGTTCAACATATTTCAAATAATTTATTTATCTAACACTCCCTATCATTCATTCATTTCAGACTTTCATACATGTATAATCTCTCCATACCCGCAGTAACTTAGGTAGACAAACAAGAGCTTTACACATTGACAATCACATTTAATATAAAAAGTAAAAAATATTCAGGGTGACCTGTCATGTCATTTTCCCCTTTTCTTCTTCAAAATTTAAATCCTCTTGCTAAAAAGTTGCTCGGCTGCCTTTTTACCATAGCCGCATATACTGTCAAGTTGATTTTCTTTCTAGTAATGTATTAGGGTAGTTCAGTAAGTTTCTATGCTTGGGTGGCTTTTAGAAATTCATGACTGGATTCTTTTACGCAAAAATGATTTTGAATGATGCAAGGTGTAAAAAAAAGGTTTGCAATGTCATGTCGTCTATCAATTATTTTGTTGACCACAGTTTTAAGATTTTGCTTGAGCCAGTGCTCTTTGGTAAAGACTTCCCAAACGAGTTTTTAAATATAATCTTCCAAATGCTTCTAAGCAGAGATACAATTTTCGTTTCTGCATCTCTGGCTATTTTTAGAAAAGGAAATTTCCATTTGGAGTTGATTTATTTTTTACTCGGAAGTTTCAACTCGAGATGAACTATGTAGTACTGTACAGTAGGAAATAGGAAAACGTCACGTTTAGACAAAAAATCTTTTCCTCTTTTCTTTTAAAAATAATTCTGTCAAATAAACGGGCTCATCTTGCAAAAATAATGATGTGATAATGACTTTCGTTCCTTTTTTGGAAAACACGTTCAGTAAACAATAATAAGTAAAGCAACTGCTGTGCACTTGTCTAACATCGTCATCAACTTCGACTCATGTATGTGTACGGGTAGAGAAGGAATAAGGCGACAAACGAAGAGCGAAAAAAATGTTGGGAAGTAAGAAAATATTAATAAAAATAATAATACCAATAACAAGAAGACCTCAAGAAGAGCATCACTTCAATTCAAGGCACTACTTTACACGGTAAATAAAATACTTAAATGTGCGTTGCAAGTGATGCCAAGCCATTGCGTTGTGATTATAAGAGGCGGAGGTGAACACATTAGTTCATGTCGTGTACCAACAACTCTTTTTCGGTACTTTCTGCTTAGCATGCACTCAAGTTATCATCTTTGTACATCTTAAAGCGTTTACACCACACACATCTCGCAAGATTCATATCGCATCTCATCTCCATCTTTTTTCAGAGACTAGCATAGTAAACAATAAACAAACAGAACTCACACTTTCGTGTACTTACTGAACTTATTTAGATACATGTTTGTTTAGTCGTAGTCTTTGGTTCGAGAAACAGCCGAAGTGACACTCATTCGGTCCTTTTCATTCAAAACCGTTGTCGCACGAGGGAAATATTTAGAAAATCAGGATAACCAAAATAAGAAACAAAAAAGCCTTACTTTAAGGTTGTTCTACCAAACCAAATATGTGATACATTGGATATACCCTCTTTTCCACAGAAAGACTCTACTCTCCTGATTGTGAAGGGGTCTGAAAATGAACTCATCAAGAACAACGATGAGTCACAGGGGCACACATTTCCAAAATCGAAAGTCGAAAAGGGGGAACGAAGTCAGTATGTTGGGCACGTCAGTATCACATTATAGTCGCATTTTCTGCTTCTGTTTGATTATTGCATACGAAAAGGCGGAAAAGTATGTAGAATGTTAAAAGTGAACACATTGAGCCAGATCACTTTTTCTTCTCCACTTTTGTATAACTGCTGGTGGCATGGTGCCGTGGTGGTGGTAGCGATATGATGATATGATGAGGAGAAAACGACTCTGCTGGTATTACATTTTTTCAAGAAAATAATAACAACAACGAGACAACATATTGCAAACGGGTACCCAGCAGCATTTTGTTGAGGTTGTCGTCGTGTGGTCGACTTTTATCTTTGGAGGAGGAAGGCAAAAAAGGAGTGGTAGTAGTGGGAGAGAGTGTGTGTAACAGACAAAGAATTATACGTTGCCCTACTCTGAACTTTACTGTAGCTCCCAGACTGCAAATAAATATATCTTGTGTGTACGAAATAGCAATAACAATACACAGAGACACAGTTCGGAGAACAGGAGGAGGAGGTCGAGGGATGGGATAGGATGAGTAAACTGTCTAAAAAACAACGCAACGCAAGAACTGTCTATTCGCTCACATAGAGCACCAGCGCCAGTTTGGTGGAGCAGAAATGAGTGCTTTTGGAACATTGTCATTCCAAAGGACGAGATGTGACACTCTTTCCCTTTTCAAGACGATGACAATGCACACTGTGAAAACACAGTTATTGTTCAAGGATTTATTAATACTTTTTTAGTTTGACTCGATTCCGAATTTTAGTGATGATGGAAATAACAGTTGCAACTGAAAGGACATTTGGAAGGTTACTATTTCTTACAAAATAAATTGCTTTATTCTTTGACACGTTCAATTCATTCGCAATAAAAAGTGAATTGGTCATTGAAACGTGTATCTGTAGTGAACTGAGAGTAATGTTGCCTTTTAGGTGGATATCTCTAAGTGTAGAAGAATTTCTACAATTCGCTGGATTAACTGTCAAAGAAGAAATATGTTAGGCGATGTGTCTTTCCTTTGCAGCAACAGCTAACTCACATTTGACAGGTTGTGGAGAGGTCATAGAAAACATTGGTAGTTGGCAGTGAATCAAGAATCAAGTCTCAACTTGAAATCGAATCAAGGCAGCCCCAAAGCAACTGCCGTTATCTTGTAAAATTGTAAGCTTGTTGCGAATGAATGCCATTGCAATACAATCAAAAACATGTAAAGCAGCGTGTCGGAAAAGAATCTTGCGTACATTAATGTGCGATCTCGTTAAAGTAAGATCAATGAGCTCAATATTAATTAATAATTATAATACTTTATTTGTGTGTCTACCCATAAATAAATAATTACATCAAAATGTCCCAAAAAGCTCGTAAATCAAGCATAACAATTTTCTTATCAGGCCATTCGCTTTGTCAGTTCCATTAAAGAAACTCACGACAAGACAAGGCGAGACAAGTTAGGTTAGTCAAAAATTGATGACATGACTTCATCTTCGTAATAAGTATTGAGTTTATGTACAAAAAGCATGACGCACATTAAGCTTCTCTACCTCCAACTCCCACCATCAAACCCAATTGCTTTCAGTTCGGATACGAAAAACAAAAAAAATGTGAATGAACTGACTCAACAATTTTATTGAGATAAGAAAAGACGAAGAACCCAGTTAAAAGCTGTTCAGAATGTGTTTGTATTATACTTTCATTTAGATAGAAAAAGTAAACTTACAATAACTCTCCTAACATTTCAAGACTTATTCACTTTGCCACAGATTAAACCTGTGCCAAAAAGTACAAAACAAACAAATCCAATAACTTTGGTTTAAATAAAATAAATTAAACTAGAAAACCAAGTCCCAGGTATTTTTGGGTTTCTTCGTATAAATTAAAGAAGTGAATCAAAGATATGGACACATTTCATTCAGAAAGGATTCCTTCGAAATTTTTATTACTTTTCCTACTTTGTAATTCAAATTCATTCATGCAAATCAAATTGACCGTGTCGTCCTGTCTGTGGGTCCGTCTACCTGTTTTCTTTTTTAATACGACCAGAGAAAATGAACAAACTTTTTTTTACTCATGTTATCTTTCTTGAGCTCATTTCAATTCAATTACAATTTCAGCACGCAAAACGAAGGTGATAATAAAAAGTTTTCGGGGTTAAGAGAATTTTATTCTACTTTGGAGACACTTTCAATTCGATACGTGGATTCGGTTTATGTTTATGACTAAATAAAGGTAAATAAATTGACTGTGATATGTAAGAAGAGCAATTTATTTCAGACCTGAAACCCCCATTAGTCTTTCCGGTTGGTGATAAAGATGGTGAAATTTTCTTACTATCAGAATGACAAGCTAATAATACGTTGTGTACATTTTTTGCTTCATTGCATTCGATGTGGTTTTGTACCAATTCGATTTGCTCTGACTCTTTACTGAAGGTTTAAAAAATTGTATTACGATTGCGAATAAAAATTATTCAGTTCAACGAGATGATGCACAGTGGAAAAATGAAAGGAAAATGCAACATGCAGCGCAATCTGCTTGAACACATTTATTAACCATTCAACCATTTGTCAAAAGTGACTACTTTATATAATGTTATTGATTTTACTCTGTAATAAAGAAAAACCCATTACATCAAACTGCACAACACTATTAAATTAAACCTACCCCGATGGCTGAGGTTATGTAGTAAAAAAATATTCTCATCAACTTTATGTGTAAGAAAGTATTTACTTCATAATAAGTTCACGCCAGCAGTTTTCAGAGTGACGATGGACACAGGATAGAGGCAAGTCTGTGAAATTACGAATTCATTGGATTGGATACCCCTCAGAGGATGCTAATAAAATGAAATAACCAAGAGTTGAGAGAGGTTAACCTTTGGTTGGATCAGGAAAAATTTGAATATTTATTCGATTATTATTGTTCTTGTATTATTTCATTATTATTTTCTTTCTTCTACCTACGCCTAATTGTAAGTCGTCCTCATCATTATTTCCTCAATCTAATCAAGTCAGAAGGGACAAGCAAAAATGCGCAAGCACGTCACTTATTATTAAAACTTTTTTTGCTTGCTTGCTTATTACGAATATTATATTGATACTTCTTTAGCATTTTGATTGCGTTTATTCAAAAACGAAAATAAAACGGGAGACGTCGTCGACGACGACGTGAGCATGACAAAGACAAGAAAATAAGGCCGTGATAAAAAGGCTTTACGAAGAAACATCTCCAAGTATCTTTTGAGTTGAGAGCCTTTTGTATTATTATGGTTATTATAGGGTTTGAAAAAATAAATGTTTTTTATCTTACACTTTTTTATACCGATTATTATTATTCTTGAAAAGATCATGATCCATTCCATCCACCACCATCGCTGCTGTAGATGCAAACGAGCGAATCTTTAAGTGTTTGAAGCGGCGATCAATTTCACCTGTCTATTCTATTACACATTATTTTGCATATAATAACATGAGAATGATGA
>VYYJ01002679.1:0-20113 GCA_021029165.1 Cyphoderus albinus | reverse complement strand
TCTAGTGCTAAACCTTTAACATAGGAAAAATTAGAGAAGGAAGAACAGTGCAAATCATTTTGCCACAAAATGTTGAATGTTGATGAGCTCAACACTGATCTGCTCAACTCTGCGATAACAAATAACATACATAAATTATGCGGAGGTTTAAACTTGAGTGATACAAATGTAACACACTAAATTGTATAACAACAATGTCGTATTTTTTTTGTAGCAACTTTTTCAAGTAATAATTTTCACTTTCACTAGAATCTCATATGGCAGCTCGTAACACTCTTCGAACGCTATACGTGCCTTTATGAAGGCATAAAATACCCATTTGTTTTGTGCATCGACTTCTTGTAAATCAAAAATAAGATTTCGTTGTAACACATTAGTAATTGTATTTTTTCTCATCAAGTTAAAAATATACGAGCGACAAGCGATACGTGTTTCCCCGTCCGATTTAGTTATAGTCGTGGTATTTAGGACACATGTTTGACAAAATCTATTTAAAAAATAAATTACTGATACTTTGTACCAAATGAGTAATCAAAATGTTGAATTCAATTAGATATAAAGCGGTAGTTAAATTTATTCTAATTTTACCTCTAATTAATACATCTCTTGCATCTACCAAAACAAGTGGTCTTGGATTTCAACTTCCTAACTCCAGGTAATGTATCTAAAATTTTCAATCAATTTGTTATCGCAGAGTTGAGCAGATCAGTGTTGAGCTCATCAACATTCAACATTTTGTGGCAAAATGATTTGCACTGTTCTTCCTTCTCTAATTTTTCCTATGTTAAAGGTTTAGCACTAGAGAAATTACACAAAACATATAAACACAAAAACGTAAACAAAAACAAACTCAGATGCACCATATCACCATATATATTATAATATATATATATAATATTTAAAAATCGGTTTTGGTTCGGCAATTAATTGATGAATTAAATCACATTATTAATTTAAATGCTAATTGAATATGATTTGGGGTCAATTTAATGATTAATTGAAATGAAATATTTAATTTACGAATTTATATTTTTTTCATAAATTAATGAGCCTTTTGAACAAATGAGTGCTACCGTCGTACTCAGCTCGTCATTTCCGATCGAATGATATATATATTTGTATATTTTTGTACCCCCAAAAATCCGTAACGTAATGTATGAACAGGTCCCTAAAAGTTGCTTATGCCAGATTTAGTATGTGAAGGTATGGCGGCCGATATTTTAAGTCTACTGAGGTGAACGGGTCTGAGGAATGTTACACCCTATTTTTCCAAAACGCCCTTGCCAATCTTTTTTGCAATGATGAAACAAAACGAGAAAAAATAAGTAAGCGCCAAACGCCGGGCTCGAACTCGAGTATTTCAACTTTGCTAACAATATAAGGTGTGTTATTCTAGTGTGCTATGATTTCATAAAAGAACTGTAGTGGAAGCTTTGGTCAGTTGGAGGTGTATTAGAGGTTGGTTAGGGCATAGGATAAGGTAGGATACGGCTGTTAATGTCATAGTGACAAACTTTCCGCGTTAAGGGATTAACATTAACAAAAATAATTATAGTAGCATACATATTTTTATTAATCAAGCCCGGCTAGCTCAGTCGGAAGAGCACGAGACTCTTAATCTCGGGGTCGTGGGTTCGAGCCCCACGTTGGGCGATTACCTTTTGCTTCTTTTTCATCGATTTCAACCCGAATTTAAAAAACAATCTGGAAACTTTTGTGCCACAAGTGTGAAAAACTAGGTCGTACTACAGTGTTGTAGTATCAATTATTGATTCCTGTGGACCTATGATGACGTAACGTATCATGTAATACATTAAATAGAACATGGGGGTAATATGTAAAATGTAAAGAAGCATCATTGAAGCTCTGCTCTTCTGCTCTTCTTAGTCTTCTGCAAATATTCTCCCGAAATAAAGAACCCTCGTTAGTATTTTTCAGTTCCTTCAAACTGTTTCGCGCGACCCATTAATCAGTGAAATAAACTTTCATTAATGAAAGACTAAAAACTATTAAAGATGATCTTGCTGGCAGGTTGTGAAACGAAAGATTCCATTCGCTTTACATACGTAATAAAAATGAAATGAAATTCCGAGTTTCGATTCAGCGTTTAAAATTTCAAACTAACAATTTAAATGACCGAAATAAAATAATTGGATTATCTTTAAACATAAGGCCACGATGAGGGTGTGGTATTTTCTGGACCAATAAAATTGTATCAACTACTTAAATAATACATTTTTCATGAATAAAAGTTCAGGAAGTAATCTTTATAATCTTTATTTATTAGGTAAACATTTGTCTTTCCGCCTGAAAATTGTTATTGTTATGTACATATACAAAATGGATACAAAATTAAGCTACTGTGCGAAGCCATGAATTTCCTACGGTTGGGGACAAATTTTTAGGAATTGTTACGGAGGAGTGCAGAGAACAAAACGGTATGTTCATCAAAATCAGTGTAGTGTGCAATTTTACGGCTACGGTTACCATTCCGTGTCATGCATGATATCAAAGGAATTAGCGAGCAAGCAACATTGCTCTCTATTTTAGAAGACATGGTTTCGGGCTATTTAGACAAAAAGTTTTAAAATTATGATTATTTTGTGATTGTTATTTGTTGCTTTGTTATTGGTATGATGACTTCATGGCACACGCAACTCAACTCAACAATGCTGGTTAATCCGCACCGAACATTACCTTTGTGCTTAGCTGTTCTATATGGGTTATTTTAAGAAGGCATATGTACATATAAAATTAATATTATATTTTGACACATTCAATTCCTTAAAAGTTTCAGCGTTAGTAGTGAGGGCGGAATTCAGCCTGTTTGAACTCTTTGAACGTTTCAGAGCCGCAAGAAGCCATGTCCACTTCTGACAAGTCTGAATTAAACAAAAAAAAAGGTTTTAAAAACTTGGCTAATTTTTGATTCGTTAAACTGAGCTACGAAACAATTAACGTAAATGGTAAACATGCTCTTACGTGGCGACCGAACTTGTGCACATTGAAACAAGCAAGCATTTTCATAAAAAGCTCCGTTACTGGCACAAATAGGATAATTGTCTTCACCGTCTAGGTCTTCACAGTCGCAGTATCGTCGACGAGTTGGAATTTTCTTATTCATTCTGTGTTTGAGATCACCATTCATTAACGATTCCTATTTACAAAAATACAAATTACGAAATCTTGACATGTTTTTTCATTCAGGTATGGATTTTATACCGTATGTATACATATAAATACTAGTCAGCACGAACCGCGTTCTTCCAAGAAATATCTGGCTGGTAAGCAATCACCAATTCCGTGGCGAGTAAAACGATAAGAAGGAACGACAATAGATTCACCTGTCCTTTCATAATGGTATACGTAAGCCTCCCGTTTTTCTTTTGATGGAAGTTAGAAACCAAATGACTGTAATTGTAATGATCTTGTAACTTTTCTGACTTGTCATTCAGATTTATTTAGATTAAGTCACATGTGTAGGTAGAATTTATGAATAAACAGTGAACTAAGTAAGGACAGTTCAGTTGTTTAGTTCAAATACCTTCAAACTGTTCTGCATTAATTTTTATGGGTCCTAATATACTGTAGTATTATTAAATACGGAAGAAGCAATTTTTCTCGTTTAAAATACTGAAACTGTGATTGGGAACAGGCGAGTATTGCAATGATGATGGAATCAACTGGATTGCTACTTCAAAGTTCCATTCACATATTATGTACATGTCTATTTCTACATATTTCAATGTACCAAGTGTCAAGATGAAACCACGACTATGCGTTTTGCTGACTACATCATCCAGATTTTACTGCATGAAGGGGAGAGTTTGTAAATCACAGCTTTGGACTACAGAACTTCCATCATCGTTGGAACGCAGTAAGTAGTTTCTTTACCCTTTCCCTTCCTGGACTAGCGAGTAGTCTGAAAGAAAATGAATGGTGATACATACTATGGTACTGTGCTACTTATACAAAGTTACAGTTGAGCAAATAAACAGATAACATTAATTATTTAAGATTCATATTCAGCATAATCTGCAAGATATGAAAGGGTTAACAGTTGCTTTATTGATGAATAAATGATGATGATGTATGTAGCTCATTTAAAATTAGGTGAATTTGGGGTCGTTTCAGATATCGAAGTAAAAATAATTGAATGCAGTGTTATGGCTATCAATGTAGCGTATTGCTTTCTGCACCCGATTGTGACATGATTAAGATCACATTTCAAGCTATTAAGCAAAAGAACCTCAGTTACAATTCATTGCGGTTTCTCACGAATTTTTTTGCGGCTAGAGCTTATCAAGGGATACGTACATACAATGTCTCAAAATAATCAATCATGAATCCAATTTACAGTAAATAATTAAATTTCAACTAATCGAGCGTGAAATGTGAAAAGTGTAATTTTGGAAGTTAGAATCAAGGTTTCATTTGTCATGTAATTTGAAAATTATTTTTTTCTATCATTTAATAAAGGTTGACGAGCAAAGGCTTGTTTCAAGCACTTTCATTTTTTGCAATAAGTAATAACTATTAAAGCTGCAATAATGAGGTTATCAGGCCGAATAGAAGCTTGTATAATCTGATAATAATTATTATTAGAAGATACATCATTGATTTTAATGATTTTGTACAGCTGAGTGAGAAACTAATGTTGCAGAAAACACATCCAATGTCATAATATTTATAATCCTTACAATTATAGTAAACTTGACTTTTGTAATAACACGGCGAGGTGTTAAAGTGGAATTATTAATAAAATTCAGATTAGAAATCAAAGAGGAAAATGTTCTCATCAAAAATCTAAACTTGAGCATGAACGCTAAGATACTATTTGTAATTTTAAAAGAAGCTAGCCGCTAGACACTTAAATGTTCTATTGTACCTCTCTAGCTAATAAATTTAGCGAAAGTTTAGTAGCGATTATAAACACAATATGGACATTCATAAAAGCCTGACAAACGTGGTGAAACAACGAAGCACTTTCAATTTCCGTTTTCAGAAAGCAAGCATGTATGAACGTAATGTACAATATATACTTAATTGAACTTCAAAAGTACCCAGTTGTAGTGTTATACGATTGTTGCAGTATTTAGTAGATTTCACAGTAGGAGTTTACTAGAATGTATTTCACAAGGAGTAATAATGCACCGAATAAGAAACAACAGTAGTAGACAAATTTCTCTCCGCAAGTAATCCTCTCAGAGACTGTCGACGCCAGTGTGTTAGATGAATTTTGCGTCAATGGGGTCTTTTAGAATAAAATGTTTATGCCCTCTCACAATAAGGATCAGGAAGTATACATTTTCAACAAGTTTTAAGATTCAGTTGGCGTTGCCATTTTTATCTTACACGTTACGCCTTACACGTAGATGTCATCTTTCTTCAATTGCCACTTTTAATTTTCACAGAGTGTTGTCGACAGCATCTTGTAAATTCATTAGTTAACACTTGCTACAATTTGCAGCTTGCAGGATTTTGTCACATTCAAGTAAATAATACCTTTTTTTATTTAACACAAAGTAATTTTTAACAAGCCAATTTACATTTCCAATTTAATTTTATTTAAAAGCACAGGTGACAACAATGACAGACTAAGACAAATCTAAGCATAGCAGAATAACGTCGTAATATAAACTTGTAGAAAATCTTGGCTACGTGAGTCCAATTTTCAATATATTCCTAAATAGCCTTTCCTTACAAACAAATTATTAGGATTTGATGATATTAGAGCACTTTTATGCCTCTGTGGTTTGTCCTCAATTACTATTAATAAATTATCACACAATTTAGAATATAACACAAATCCGAATTTTGTAATTTACATTTTCATTCGGCTACTTTAGAAGTTGTCTTCATCATAGAGAGATGTTAAGCATTTTGCGGATTTATTAAAATAATCTATTGGTGGAAAACGTGATTTCAAACTTAATTCGGAAAGGAGACTAAATAATAGAACAAAATCTTGAATTCTTTTATATGCAAATTACAACATGCTGCTAGGATTAAGTCGCCGATTCTCTCTGAATGAATTAGCTGTGAAGAAGAATACATTCAAAAAGAATTGCGTCACGAACAGATTATTAATCTGATTCATTTGGGATTTGAAGAATGGACGAACGTCTCGTTTTTTTCAGTACAAACGACAAATCTCATTCTTTGTCGTTTCTGCTGAAACTACAAAGGAAATTATTATCATTGTAAGCAGCATTTAGGCACACACCCAGTTTGGTGTACAAGCATTTTTATTTTTTCTCAATTCGCATTGCAGATAGTAAAATGTTAAAGTGTAAACTTCGTCACCGGCATACTTTCTCTCAACAGAAGCTTTTCATTCATTGTAATTTATAAATTCAAAAATCATTTTTGCAAAGGAGGGAACGAAGTAATGAAAAATTATAATTTAAACTGAAAGAGTCATTCTTATTAATATAATCATTCATCTTCTAAGAATACAATAAAATTTGCGAAATAATAAAAATATACGCAGGTTAGTGTTAGTATTGCCACTGCTTAAATCAAATTCATACCTGTGGAGCTGTGGATGATGACAACATTGACTTGCATTGCAAAAGCATTTACTCTTTTGTCATTGTTAACTTAAGCACACGTTTGCGTATGCATGATGTGATTAATTCCTAAATTTTGATGGCATGGAAAGCATGGCGTACTGTTTGCAATTCAGTGAGGCGGATAAAAATTATAATAGATTTAAGAATGCGTCCCAGTCTGTAAGTAAGACAAGAGCACTTAACTAGCTTTTAACTAGGTCCTTGGGTCGGCCGGGAACTGTATTTCAGTTTATTCAGCAATCAAGCGCTCTAGATGATTCCTTTTTAGTGATCCGCTCTTACGCGCGCGCTGATTTGGAAAAGCCGACTGCTAGTTAGTAACAATTGATTAGATTTATTATATTATTATTACCCTATACATTAATAATTTTCAAATGTAGATTTCAATTAAAGTTTGACCATGCATTGTAGAAAATCATTATCGCGTTCGCAATTTTTATCCGTAATACTTTTAACCACAAAACCGTACAGAAATGAACTTCGAGTTTGAAATGCTTATTGTCAATTGATTATTAAAGTGGTGTCAGGGAACCATAATTATGAAATGCTGTGCATCAGCAGATACTGCGATCGTTTTGTTTTGCCGTCAGGCACAGGCCTTAGCCAACGTTTCTCGTTTTTTTTTGCAAACGTGTCAGGGTAATTTGAAATGGGTTTCACAGTGTATGACCTGTCAACTTCAGTTAAAATATTAAAAAATGCATTTTAAAATTATTTGTGACTGGACGACAGCTAATGCATATTCGAGTTTGAGGATAATAATTTACTAATTTCATTTCATGCCGCTTACAGAGCAAAATCTAAAATTCCTGAGTAGTAATTACACTTAATAATACTTTTTCGAATCCCATATACTAAATGCTCTTGTGCAGCATATTTTTTAGCCTTAACGAGTTATTCTTATTCATTTGCACCATTGCGTGAATAAAAATAATAATGGTTCTGTTCTGTCAGAAATTGAAGCGAATGTGACGAGTGCAATGATTTCTTTTGTACACCTACATTTTGAATGTTTCGACTTTAACGTTTAAAAGGCCGACGATGTTAACTCCTTGGGAATGATTTCACCATACAGAGACGCTTAAAGCTGCCTGTAGAATAATTGTTGTAAGCGCGGCTGTTGCTATTTTTATTATTTAAAAATATAATTTCTGGTGTTTTGACAGTTCATAGGCACCGTCGCGTCAACTCCACTGGCGCGCTTTGTTTGTTGCTCTGCTCTTCGTAACAGGAAGGCAGAGGCACAAAGACAATATGCCTACACACAAAATTACAATAATCGTAAAAATGGAAAGTAGAAACCAAAGCTGAATGCAAAAATCATGAACGCAGGACGCAAGGCAATTTCACATGCTTGGCTAGCATCTCAATCCGCGATATTAATTTGTCAATTAAAATAAGAAAATGAGGCTATATATTCGTTCTGACACAGAAAACGTCGTTTCTTGAAGAAATTATTCGGAGAATGGAATCTGAAACCGTGTTTAATTCAGTTCCCATAAATGAATTCGCAAATGAACAAAAATTGTTGAGGCGAAAAATATGAACTATGAGAAAAAGTAAGTTAGTGTAACATTCATCTCTCATCTGCTTACATAAATTAAGCTTTTTTAGTATTTATTTAGTTTTTAATAAACCAATTTTTTGTCATTATTTCACCCTCATCGGCAATTAAGAACAGCGGTACGGCTTAAAGCGTTTCACTGTACGGTTTAAAATATATTCATATTCTTATGAAGCGACTTTTATGAAGCTAAATGAGTTTGTTAAAAGGGCGTAACTTTTTTTATTGCACACGATTTTTATGGTATTTATTTGGATGCTCCCTCACAAATATGATACAAATATATCTCTCAACACATATGACATGCGCCACTGCATTACAAAAATCTACAAAGGAGGTAAAATAGTAATTATTTTTTAGAACACCGTAGGAAGCAGCAGCATTGCGTCAATAAAATGTGTAAATCTTACAAGTTATCTTTGCAAGCTCCTTACCAGTTTTTTGCTGCAACCAAGATTATGTGTAAATAACAAAAACGACGAACTTAAGTTGAACTCAAAAAGCCCCAATAAATGGTTAATGAATAAATAATATAATCCATATTTTTGCCAGCTAAACTACAGATCAACTTTAGAGATAAGTTGAAAATATCAAGACAAAAAAACTACATAATTCAAAAAAAAAAATTATATCTCGATTTTTTTAATAAAAAATTTAAGGGCTCCCGAAGGCTTAATTGTTGTGGACCACTTTAATACTAAAGTTACTGGTACCGGCAAAAAACATCCAAATTCATTTGCTGAAAAGAGAACAAAGACCCCGCAGTAATTATTTTATTACGAATATATTAATACATTTCACCTCACCTCCGACATCATTCACTTTGCCACTTTGGAGAGCGTTTTCTTTTCAAAATATCATTAAGATGCATATGTGTGAAAATGGTGGTAGTAGTTGATGAAATAATAAAAGGTACCAGTGTTTGAATGAGTTGTGCTAAAACTTAAGAATATCTTACTGAAAGCTGGGGTGCAGTTGCCCGTCACTCTCATAACAAAACTTTTAGAGTCAAACGGTAATGATTTTTCTGAGATTCACGAAAATAACTTTAGAAGAGGAAGCGGCAACTATAATGTACATATATCCCACAACTGCTTATTGCTGAAAAGTTGCGATTTCAAAAAATGTGGCTGTGCGTCAATAAATCGCATACCTACTTGAGCACAAATTGTCGGACGTAAACATTGTGTAGAACCTAATATTATTATCCCCTCAATGATCACGTTAGTTTAAGTTGGTTGCAAAAAGCTGCAATGATAGTACACTTTAAATTATCTATCTGCTTGCGATAATGTTTATCAGTTTTACCCGTGATAGGCTGAGTCATACTCTCATATTTTTCAGGTAACTGCAAATGCTTTTTTGCTTGACTACGCAATCCCTTCTTTCTGTAATCTTTGAAAAATAGTAGGAAATTTTTATCAGAAAAACGTTTTGCTCTTTTGAAATTATTTAAAGCGTGCTTGGTTCTTTAGAGGATATGCCTGAAATTTTCCTGCGGAGGTCTGATCGGAATATTTGTCTACATAGGTACTATTGAAAAATTTATGCTTTTGTTTACTTTAGAAGCTACTTGTTCAATTTGTGCATTAATTTTGTTAAATTGCTGCATTAAAAATTTCATATAGAACAAAAGCACATACTGCATAATAATAATGAAGGGTTTGGCTAATGCTACTCTAAAAATACACAAGTTGAGTTACAAAAGGAAAAACGTTCATTCATTTAATATGTAGGTATTAGACTTAATGAAAACAGCAACCGAAATACAAATTTGAGCCACTTCCTTTTTCACAGAGGAACAGAATGAACAACAATCATTTATCTACCACCTCTTCAATAACACCATGAAAATTAGGAAGGCAGAGCAGAAAAAGTTATTACCAAATTTATGCAAAAATGGTAGTGTTATGATTGTTGCAGTGTTTATTGTATTATTTGTATAACAATCTGTTCTACCCATGTAGGTAAGCAATGAAACACGAGCACCAGTGAGATTTGTGGTTGTTCTTTAAAAGTATAATAACTGTATTTCATTTGAGATATACTTTTCAAAGTGCATAACGTGCATCTTCCATGCAGTTTCTGCACTGCAACTTTAAAATCGTAGAAGACGCATAACTGCTTAAAGGCTGCGCTATGGCTCATCTAAAGAGCTGTACTTAACGTTACTTATGTACATATTTCATTCCTGTGACGGCAAGCATCCAATTTGAAATCGCTGAAGGTGGACCAAAATCTCAGCCATCACTCTTTTCTTGTCAGTAGCAGTGGCCGGTACACGAAGGTCCTGATTACGACTGAGGTATAACACTAACACACCAATTAGAAACCAAAATGCCATATAGTTTTCTTGCTACTGTTTTTACACCATGAAAGCTTACAGTCTTCAAGCAAAAAGTTAATTTAGTGTTGCATTCTTTATTCAAAACCTATAGTTTTTTTTTTACAATCTTTCAGGACCTTTGGAAAAAAATTGTTTCACGCTTATAATCAGAAATACTGAAAGAAATATTTTCAAACTTAGATGATACATCTAGGATATTTAGTGTCAGTGATAATGACAAAATTGTGAAATTGCTTTTCATTGATTGTTGTGAAGATGCAATACGTTTTTATGAAGAAAACTGTAAAACCGTATGTGAAATTGTGACATTGGTGTAAACCGGAAATGGTGTAGTTTATAAGTTTGAAATGGTTAGTGGTGGTACTTTATATAGTGCAGTTGGTCGAAATCAAAGTTTTAAGTATTTTTCTTAATATGCCATCAATTTACAAATCAAAGCTTCGTAGTTTTCTCTCAATTGTGCCAAGTAAAAGGTAAGAATAAAACATGATTTGTACAACAATTAACATTTCAAGCTTTTTCCAAGTTTGTTTTAATTTTATGATTTGGAAAACAAACCTTTTATGTTTGTCGACACGGTTGGATAGTTGGCGAGTAAACAGAAATGACTTGCATCGAACCTGAACTTTACGTTATGTGCCCCATATTTCATCCAAATGAGACTTGATAGAGTCTCGGTCTTCAATTTTCACTTTAAGATGTGAAATCGTGAATATTTGCTTTACAATAATAAACACTTCTAAAGGTTCAGATATATGCTGTTCAGCTTTTCAAGACAATTAGCGAAAGATTTGCGAAGATAGCGCACAAGTACGCAAATTATGGTTTTATTTGACTTTGACTGTTTAACGTCAATACAGGCAAAGTGGATAGAGAATCTAGAAATGATTTTGTAGTTTGTTTTTAAACTGAAATGAATTTTTGACAAATGAAGCTCACCTTCAAATTTAGGCTACCCCAGTATACTTAACACCATTTAAAAATGCATTCAAATCGATCCAGCCATTTATGAGACAAATTGTCTGAGAACGAACGGACTGTCTAAAAATGAATCACGCAAATCTTAAAGCGCAGCAAATAATAATGAGCTATTCTTTGCCTTACTTCTTTTCATGCCAAGGCGTAACCGTCAGGAAGATAAAAAGGAACACAAATTTCACCCTGAAGCAAAATATTTGCATAAATAAAGTAATCCATTTACCCGATACTGCAGGATGCTATTCAAAAGCATCGGTTCTATTTCTTGATTTTGTAAATTTACCGTTGCATATTTGCAGATGCAGTCGCCAGTCGCAGATGATGGTTAAATCTGTCGCTGATAATATTTACGGTGTCGAAAGATCTGCATCGGTGCATTATTGCAATGCCAGTTCTAATTCACTCTGTCACGATCATCCTTAAGTCCATTTGAAAAGATGCTTCACTGCCCCAATCAATCCAATAATAATAACAAAAACGGTAACAACACGAAAAAGGCCACATCATAATATAGGCACTATGATGGCTTAATTGCAAGTCAGTTATAAAATAGTTCTTTTCAAATGTGATATTTTGCTCATAATCTTGTTATTGGCATCATTGTTTTGGGGCATTCTGAAAATGTTTTAAATAAGTTACTATTATAGGTAGTAATTAGTAATAATGAGAACAGCAGTGCCTCCACAATCTCTTGCCAGTTTACCAGTTGACTTCGATTGTAACAATAGGACAAGGATTTGCTGCAGTGCTTCATTTCGTATTGATTGTATTTTTTCTGAGTTTTATTAGCTTATATGCCCTGCTGAGAGAAATAGTCACATCAAAATGTCGATGCCAAGTCTTTTTGTTACCACATTACAATAACCGAATGAAAAGAATGAAAGATGACTCTGACAATGTAGTACACTTTTTACGCTGCCTATTTTCTAGGTTCCTTTCTTCAGAATGGATCGCACTCGCCTCAGTGTCGATGACGGTGTTCCTTTTCATTCACACTCAGATCTTGACAGCCCGTATAGAAGAAATCAAGCAAGAGGCTCTGACTGCCGCCGCAGCATTTTCAGCTCATGAAAGTAAGCAAAAATTAAGAATGATTCTAGAAGACATCAAGGCGAGTGTTCCTTTTACTTCTCCTTTTTGGTAGTAAGTGGCAGTGATGAGCATGGTGATACTTGGATGAAATGAGATGAGCTGTTAAAGCTTGAAAGTGTTGAAACGAAAGACGCTTGTCAAATTACCTCTTTCCTCCTTCCAACGGTCAGCACGAATTTGTTGTGTACCTAACGGTTTATTTTTAGCGTTTCAGTATTATTAAAATGTTTAGGTACACAAGTAAAAGCATCAGATGCAAACGATTGCTTTGCAACTTGCCTATTGCCTGTTTGCAGTGTCTCCACGAAAAATGATTGTATAAATAAATAAACATGCCTTACTTGTATGCAACTATAATCAGCCATTCTTATCTTTTCTTTGCTAAATTGCAGCTAATTCTTTTTATCATAAGCATAACTAGTAACGCTCGCCTTCCGCATTTTAGAAATTTTGTCAATTTAATGCAAAGAAATAAATCCTTATTCTCCTAAAAAATATTACGCGATTTTGCTTTTGCAATGTTCCCTTGATAAGTCTATCGTTATTATTAAAGAAGAAGAAATAATTCAGATATTCAGGTAGACTAACGTAAATACTAAATTAGAAAGAATTTTTTCATGACTGCAGAAGTAAAGTCTTCAGTAAAGTGACGAATAAATAGGATATCTAAACCAAAGTTTCAGGTATTAAAACAAACTAAGTTAGTAAATAAAAAACGTCGAAATATCAGTTCTCGTATTTTACTTAAGCCCACAACTAGAGATTTTTTGTACAACATTTGCCATGCCCAGGCTAAACTAACTTCTTAATTTTAGATTAAAGAAAGGAAAGGACCTGCTACAAGGACTCTACTTTTAAATTAACATCTGCTTCTTTTGCCAAAGCCAGCCATTAAAAAATGAAATTTGAAATTTTGTTGCTCATTATAATTGCTATTATATCATATTTCTAACAGTGTAGGCAATATTAGCTTTCAAGTAAAAAAGTTCTAAAATTCGAATAGAATGTGAATTAAAAATATGACCATTTTCTTGATTTAGATCACTTATCATCAGCGAGTCAGGAGAAATCACGAGCAGCAGATCTAAGCAGTGGCCACAATGCCAACTCCAACAATCATCTTCATTATTCTTCAGTAGCAACAGCATCTCATCAAACCTCAGGAAGCGGAGCACAGTTTTTTCGCCATCATCGACTATCAACATTGCGTCCCAGAATAAAGGTGCATTAAAAAGTTTAATTGTTGTTTTTACTGGCCATTTTCTATGCGGTTCTTGCTCGTAATCATAAAATAGTAGGCTGAAAACATTTTCATTAATATGACTAAAAAACACATTTAAAAAATTCAGTTTAACAGTCCACCACCCGCCAGCTTTCCGAAATGTAGCGCGTGAATGAAGGAGTGAGAAAAGGTCATCCTTATTAAAGAAGAAAGCAACAGAGAAGTAGGAAAAGGTAGAACGTGATGACGCACAAAAACATTTTTTTTAGTCTTCAGCTCCAGTTAGTGAAGTCAGTCAGTGGGTTAGTCAGTAAGAATAGGCCTTCATTGCGCATTGTGCTTCAATAATAGATGCCAATGCCAGTGCCACAAATTGCAGAAATTCTGTCTGCGCCTGATATGCAAAAGTTTTGGGTACCAGTCTAATATTTTTTCTAAATAGTGAAATGCCATACATTAATAAGTTACATATTAATAAGTAAACACACTTTTCACGGGTAGCCAAAACTGATAAAATCTTTCCTCAGATTAGTTGAGGTGAGGATAGAAGTTTGATAGTTTTGATCAAGATAATTTAAAAGTGCATTTTTTATTTGCATAGTTAACTCCGTTTTGCTTGGAGTGACTTTATCATTTGAGTAAAATTCAGAATGATTTACACAGGAAAAATGCAGTAGAACAAATCATATCATGTATGTTGGTGGATAAGCATATTATCATTCATTACATTTTACACTACTCTAATAATATTGCATTTCATATTTAATCTCTTTACATTGAAAAACAAAAATTAACAACATCTGCTAACTGCACGAGCATAAACCATAAATGCAGACGTACATAAATACTCGGTGCGTGTAGATGCCACAACTTGGTTAATAAAACAAGATAATGATAGGTAATCAATGAAGGGGGATGATAATAGCTGTTGAGGTAAAATACCTCATTGCACACACCTAATGCGAATTAAATAACACATGTATTTACCTCCGCAATGCATCTAGTTAAATTCATCTAAAACACTACTACCAATTATCAAACTGTAAACCGTAATGGCCATCACCCAGTCATCGTAATATGCATCCCACGACCCTCATATTCAATAAGATTGCATTAAGATCAACCTCTTTTCAAACAAAAAACTGTTGCTACTTATAACTTGTAGTTGTAACTTTAATACAGACACATGAAGTAAAAATTAATGATTTATCTGGAAAGCTAAACATTGTAAATGTAAATGCTCGATGTACTCGTAAAACTATATGATTATATCAATGTTAATTAACGTTTGCAAATTCTATGCAGTATAATGCAACCGCATTAAATAACACACGACTTGCTGAAAAGGAGACGCTTTTCTTCAATCGAGTTCCTAAAGTCGGGAGTCAGACCCTAATGGATCTATTGCAGCGCCTTGCAATCATGAATGGATTTCAGTTTCATCGAGATAAAACGCAAAAAGTGGAGACTATTAAAATGACGTATTATGAAGAGGTGCTAAATATTTTACTTGCTGACTTTAAACTCTCCTCTCTGCAAATATTAATTAAATTGTCTGTCTTAATTGTTATCCATTTTTTAAAGTAATTTATTTTCACCGTAAGCTTTAATAAATATTTTCTTTTATTTCAGAGCCGACTTGCAACAATGGTCGACATGTTTACTCCTCCTTCGGTTTACGTGAAACATACCTGCTTCAGTAATTTTACAAGGTTCGAGCGACTTACATTATAATTTACTAAATTAATAGACAAGAAATGCAATACAATTTGGTAAAGGCAATAAATTCTCGCATGCGCTCAACCAAGTGATGTTGCAGTACTTAAATGAAATGCGTAGCACGTGCGCTTGTTGATTTTACAAAATGAACATAAATTAAAACTTTTTCAGGCATGGGTATTCAATGCCGATTTATATGAACATTGTAAGAGATCCGATAGAGCGTGTTATTTCATGGTTCTACTACATTCGAGCTCCTTGGTACATAATAGAGAGAAAACAAGTCTTTCCAGAATTGCCCTTGCCTCATCCAAACTGGTTGAAGAAGGTAATTAAATTGGCACGATGCACTTTGTGCCAAAACATACTTAATGAAACATTTTGGGTGCATATATTTAAGTTTGAAACTGATTTGATTGACGTCATTTGAAATTTTGAAGGATTTCGAAACATGCGTATTAAATGGGGATCGCGAATGTCTGTTCATTCCTGGGGAATATCACGATGGCGTTGGTGACCACCGAAGACAAACCATGTTCTTTTGTGGGCACGACGAGAAATGCGTGTAAGTTGGGAATTTTGATTTCGTTTTCGAACATGAACAAGAACACTTGCGGGGGATGCTAAAATTGTTAAGTTGAAAGAAAAGGAAGCAATAAACCAATGAAACTTAAAATTTAAAATAATTTCGTGAAGGCATTTCTGACTCAGAAATTCTGAGCTTATCATGATGAGATTCTAGCTTCCTTCGTCTTGTGCACGTTCTTCATGTAAATTATTTTTTCAGGAAACCGTAAGGAAAACGTTTGAACTGAATTAATTCAGATATGATATTTTATTTGTTAGGGAATTCAATGGGGAGTGGGCAATGCAGAAGGCTAAAAGGAACGTCGAAAGAAATTACGCCGTCGTTGGAGTGTTGGAGGAAATGAATACAACTCTAAGAGTTTTAGAAAACTACATTCCCAGGTTTTTCACCGGCGCTGCGCAAGTTTATCATGGTAATCAGAAACTTTTATTGCCTTTATCTCTATTTCGTTGCTCCTTGATGCAGGCAGCACGATTAAACTGAAATTTTTGTTGTGCCAATTTTTGGTAAACGGCATCTGCAGTTTTTAAATTTCCTCTTTTCTTCATTAATGAAATGCATTTCAGATAATTTATCATCAATGGTAAAAATAAACAAGAACATGTACAAGCCACCTGTGTCGGAACAAGTGAAGAAAATCCTGAGACAGAACTTCACGCGAGAGATTGAATTCTATGAATTCTGCAAACAGAGACTGCATATGCAAAATGCTGCACTAGATGATATGTGATGATTGTATTTATATATACGTTTTCAAATTAAATTAATTATTAAAGTTACATACTAACATTAAACAATGTATGTGACTCGCTGTAGGGCTCATCATTTTAATTATTTTATATTACTAAACAGCGCAACAATACAATTAACTCAACTTCAGTTCCTGTGCTTTAAAGATAAATATTTTAATGTTTCCATTTAAAACATTAAATTTCGTCTTAAAGGATGTATTCGTGGGACATTTTAAATATGGTGATAGTGAAAAAGGAAGGAAGAAATGCCTACCTAAACCCCACGCTTTAATTTATCAATTTTTTCGTTTTTATTTTATATGTACCTCGATTGTAGCAACATGTGTAAGCTTCACCATTTCGCTTTGCATTTTTTACAATTGCCGATTGGTTAACAGTGATTAAATGTTTGCCTCATTAAATGTATTAACATTTTTGTATTTGTAAAATCTCATGAACATGTAGAATAGTCCTAGAATCGTCAAGAATGATAGTTACCGAAACTATTGCCGTCATTTAAAGTATTACCTGAATTCTTAGCTTTAAGTAATTAACAATGAATATAGGATTAGGTTATTCTGAAGTGAAATTTTATATCTACTGGCAGAGATGTTCTGATTGTTTTTGTGAAATCTATGAACGAAGTCAAGCAGTAAATTATTTATACAAAATTTTGATTTATTATTTTCATACGTTCATAATAAAAAATTAATTAACATTTTGTGGTCTCGGCCTGTGCAAACCAACATTACGATCGACCAAAGGCGGACTTTGCATTTTCTCACTTTCCTTTGTGAGGGTATAATGATTTTCATGAAGAAGCTGCAACTGGTAGGAGTTTGAGATCTTGCTTGATTTCTTTGCATCACGAGCCGCCAACACTTGCACCACTTGACTAGGTAAAATTAACAATAAAAAATAAATCTTAATTAGGCGTAATGTGAGTTGATTTTCACTTTTCATAAGCATAATCTTGCAGTTATTGCAAGATAAATAATCATTGTTTACCTTACCTATGATAAGGAGGTAGTGTGTCGCATATTTGCAATGCTCCCCGCGTCGTAGTGTAATTGCTGCTGGTTTCAGAGTTCATTTGAAACTCAAGATAATTATCACTCCGGTTTTCTACTACAGTGCAATATCCTAAGCCAAGATTAATTGTAGTGGTTAATATGTCATTATATTTCCCTTTCATGGAGTATTTTTTCGGCGTTCCATATTTCTTGGCACAACAAATAAAGGCATCGGCGAATAGATAAGGAATGCTGGAAGATGTCACTCTGGAACATGACAGTTTCCTGGAAGACTGAATTGTCATTGTAAATGCGTGGTAAATCTCCTCGTAGCCTGCAACAAGATTTTTACCTTAATTATTCTGACTGAAAGGATGTACAAAGATGCACTTGCAAAGAAAATATATATGTAATAGATAACAGTATGGAAGAGGCAGAGAAAGAAAAAATGAGTTCTGAAAAATTCAAGTTCCCATTTTTATAATCACTTACAATCTAGGGTCCAGTGACCAAAGGAAAATGGGACGATGAAGTATCTTCCTTTATTTAACATGATACTGGTTGTTACACATCGCCTTTGCTCGCTCTTCACTAGTTCTACTGTTTGAATGAACTTTTGACCCATCCGCGTCTCCACCGCCTCAAGTACCATGAATCCAATATCGGTTAATTTGACGATTTCTTTTGAATTTCTAAAAACAAAGAGAAATTACATTTTTATTATATCACTTTGTTTAGTACAGCTTAGTTTTGTTCTAAATTCAGTATCGGGAGATTTTCTACCTTTTAGAGCTTTGATAAACGGAAATATCAAGTTCACAGGTAGGGTTTTTGCAAATCAACTCAAAGCAAGGTTGACAGTCAGGGTCCACGCATGGAGGCAAAAGTCCCTCAAAAGTGTAATTGTGCCAATTTTTTCTGACTTTGCATACGTCAATGCACGTGAAATATCTAAAGGCATCACCAGTACAATTGATTTCAACTTGCATATTTATAATAACAAAAGCCAAGTTTGACTATTAATACATATTACAAAAAACAATGTACATATGTATATTACAAATCCGAAACTCACTTCAAGAAGTCATGAAAACACATCCAAAAAATTCCTTCGCTTGATAGATTAGGTGACAATTTTTGTTTCATCTCAACTGTCCACAGATCAGAACAATCACTCCAATCTCCATTTCAACTAAACCTTCCCCACGGGTTTTTGAATTGTATTAACCTAGAAAATGAAAAGAAAACCCCAAAAATGAAGTCCATAACCAATTTTGAGACATGCAAATCAAATATGGATTCGCCAATTAAAGCAAATTACAAGATCACCTATTGCCATTTTCACAGACAACTCGTAGAATGGAATAGACATGGTTGATAACGAGCCCTTTCTCTTTAACACCTTTTGTTGATGTGATGCTGGTGCCCATCAGGAATCCACATGAAGAGAAAGACAATAATCTTCCCCATAAAAGCTCGCGATCTTCTTCAGATTTCTGTCATGCAAAGTTACCACTATGAGAACTCGCTTCAGTGAATGTTATTAGTGATTAATCAAATAAATCAAAGTATTTGTGCATAATACCAAAAAGATGCGCTCAGAAACAAAGCCGGTAAGGTAATTCAAGCCATCCCATATGCTTCCAGATTGCAGACATTCATAGCTTCCATGCAACTTTGCCATCGCTTTTTCAATTAGTGGCACCCAAAGTTGCTTGCGCTTGCACTGTATAGGAATACATTTTATTGTCTTTTGATGTAATAATAAAAGTATGATTTATTTTTTATGACTGTATGGCTCTTCGTTCAGGTAGAGGTATGTATTGTAATAATTATAATTGGATATTATTCAAAACACCCAACTCACGCTTGAAAAGACAAGTTTCTGTAAAGAGTTGCACGGCAGAAAAGAATCAACGATGACACATTCCCACACACCATCTTTAAACAGTCTTAGCATGTATGCTCCAGCCGAGTTAACCTCTGAAATTGCAAGGATCTGAGAGAGCAATTCTTTTCTTTCTGCAATCAAAGCTAGTGCGGCCACAAACCAGCAGTTTCCTATCTCTCCTAAACAGAAAAATGCATTTTTAGTATTAATTTAACATGAATGTTTATTTATGAAAATTCGTGATTAAGTCAACCTTGACAAATATCTGATGGCTTGGGATCTTTGACAAACACCCAGTCCCCATTCCCACAACCTCTTATATTCTCCGGTCTTTGCCAGTTTGTTATCTGCCGGGCACTTTCCTCGAATTCCACTTCACCATCATGTCTTTT